>OVBJ01001298.1:0-30484 GCA_900406535.1 Noccaea bulbosa
TAAAATGTTTGAAATAGTTTAACTTGGTTAAAAAGTTAAAATATTTAAAATTTTTTTTTATCACAAATTTGAATATTATAAAATTTCAATTTATTTTATAAAATACATGAAGTATAGTTTTTTTAAAGAATAATGTTTTATTTTAAGTTTTTTTNTTATATTGTAGTGATTTGAGGTTTATATATGCATAAGTCTATTATACTGAATATGTGGTCAATCGGGCTGGCTGGAATCATGTGTGAGTTGGGATCCAACACAGTGCTCTTTTTATTTTTTTTCTTTAGTTTTAAAGCTTAAATTTTCACAAAATTGTTTTTAGTGCCTAATTTCTCATAAAAACATTTTAGGGCATAATTTTTCCTAAAAATTATATAAAAGTATAATATTTTTAAAGTTTAATTTAATTTTTTTTTAACACAGAGCTCATATTTTATATGGTCCAGACATGTGGTCAATGCTTTAATTATCTATCTTTTAAAAAAAATCGTTAAGATGTTTAATTTACATACCACAAATGAAGATAAGAACCAATAAATCCGTCATAAAAAATAGAAATAGTTAAATATATATTTTTTAATAAAAACATAAATTTAGAAAGTATCATTTCATATAGGGCATGGATCCAACCCTAGTATTCAAATATTACAAAATTTCTGTCAACAAAGTTCACTTAGTCTCACAGCCATTGTGGAGAGGGAAAAAAATAATAATTTATAAGCAAAATAGAAAGTAAAAAATAAAAATATTTTTATTATTTTATATCTCAAAAGGTAGAACAACTTGCGGAGACACAACCACTGGAAGTAGTACACGACTGCATGCATAATGTGACACACTTCTCTTTTTAGCTCTTTAAAGAAACTAAAGGGAAAAAGAACTTCTACACGAATCTAGACCATTAGATTCCTTTTGTAATACATAAAAGTCTTTTACAAGTGATATACTCATATACATTTTAATACAAAGAAATAAACAGTAATAAATTAATTGTAGTGTATATTTTGATTGGTAGTTGTGGTAAAGAATGTATCGGTAAAACGGCAAAACAAAGTGGAACGAGAAAAAAAACACAGTATAAAGTGTGTACCAAAACGGTATTCTCTTTTACCAAAATATATAACCTTTTTTCTTTTATATCTTCTTACTTTTCACAATCTTTTATCTTTAAAAAACTTTACCGTTTATGTCACCAATAAGACTTTACCGAAATATATTAATGTTTTAAGACCAATTTAGCAGTAGTAAGACCATTTTTGATATTCCCTATGTACCAAAATATAATCAGCTCTCATTTGTCCCAAAATATTAACAGAGGGTGCTGCTTATATTTTGGGACTTAGGGAATTTTTGTAGCACATAGTACAGGAGTAATTGAAAAGAGATGGATGAAAACGAAGAGTCAAATACATAATTCTTGATTGGCCATAATTTATTGAAACAATAGAGAACCGATAAGCTTTATGCAGCAATATTTTCGTTCACGGAATTCAAACATTGCTTGATTCCAATATAGATATAAAAAAAACCCATAAAATAGGTAAATATATAATCCATAATCATCAGAAAGATAATACAGTAGAAAAAACAAAAATCTCACCGAGGGGAATTACAACTACTAGGAGAAATGAAATATAAAAATCATTCATGCAGAGTGGCGACAACTCCGAGTTTCTGAAGATTGAGTTTAACGACAGTGTCCACAAACATTTTGGTGTCTTCTACTGTGTTCCCCTCGGGAATATCAACGGTGTATGATTCAAGAACCACCGTGTAGACCTTACCGGAATCTTGATTCAAGAACTCGTTGACAGACGTCACCGATTTGTAATTGTTAAGCCGGTGCTGTCCGCCAACGACCCTGAAGCTTAGAACACGGTGGTCGTCGTCGAGGAACTCAAGCCGCTCAGTGCTGGTGGAGGCTGGGAGGCCGGAGATTACAGTCACTTCCCGGACGCTTCCGACGCCGCCATCTCCGGAGACGAGGCAGCTGCTTTTGATGAAGTGTTTGTAGCGTTCTGGGTTGTCGAAGCTGCGGATGAGAGGCCAAACAACGGAGGCGGGGGCGTCGATGCGTTGCGTTATGAGAGAAGTGCAAGTGGTTGGGTCTGGTTCGAACTGGTGGTAAGTTTTGATAACCGGTTCGAGAGTTTTGTGCTCCTCGTCAGTTAGTCCTTTCACGACCGGAGAGGAGCTCATGGTGATGAATAGAGCACACGTGTGACGTGTGTTGGGGAGAGAACTAGGGTTTCGATGAGAGAAGAGAGAGAGAGGTGTTCTTGTTGGAGATTGGGGGGTTTGTGAATGAGGAGAGAATAAAAAGATGGTTTTTTTTTTTTTGGGAGTGAGTTGTTTATACTTTATAGTAATACAAGTCTGAAAATCATCACTGCTTTTCTTTGGACGAATTTGACCCTCTGTATATGTGAATTATTCATGAAATAGAAAGAAACATACTAACTTCATAACTTGAATCATTGAATAATATTAGTAATTTGCTAAATCGGCAAATGATATTTTTGTAAAATTAATGGTACTATGGTTAATTTAAAGAACATTCTTTTGAAAAATAGCACGAATTCGTCATGACTTCTCTTCCATATCCAGTCACTTGCAAATTTCTTTCTCTCTCTTTTAGTTTTATTCCTGGCTCTGAAAAGTCTGTTTGGTTTAGCAAAAATGTCTGCTTGACTTCAATGCTGCTACTGCTATTCTGTAAGAGCACGTACAACAGAGAACTTCTGACGGTTTCTTTCAAAAAAAGAGAAAAAACAAAAAAATCTGATGTGGTGGCTGAGGTGGCGAGACTCAATGTGGTAGGTCCCTTCGCGAAGAAGTTTTGAAAACATTTCTCTGACACGTTTTGCCACGTGTCACAACCCGATTGGGTTTTTCTATTGTGCGTGCTCTAAGACTTTGTTTCTTAATAACATGGTTGTTTCAAAAGTAGTGGGAATTACTTGAAATACTCTATTTTATAAAATATTGATAAAAATAGACATTTCTAGTGAAAATGACAGGTCCAAATACATTAGGTGGATCTATTTTAAGCAATTAGCTTTTAAAAGTGAACTATTTAAACTATCGCCCCAAATAGATTATCCAAATATGATTGAAATTCTTTGATTAATAACTGATTAAAAAATATCCTGGTTTGTGATTGAATTACAAAACCAAAGTTAACAGAAGTACGTTGGTAGATGATCATATAAACTGTATAATACAATAAATAAATAATGCAACTTATCTTCTTTTTTTGTTAAAAGATCTATAATGCAGTTTAACTAGTATTTTTCTAAATATAATATATGTTGTAAAAAAATGTATACAAACTAATGAGATATGTTTATCGTGTGGACACTAACCTTCAAATTTCAACTTAATATCTTTAGAGGTAAGTATTTTTCTATATCTCTGAATATGGAATCTTATTTAACAATTATATCAGATAACACAGAAAGGTTAAGTTAATTTTTGTTTTCGACCTCTCCCTCATAATGGTACATACTTATTGATTAATCTACAATAATACAATATTTTTTTCTGTTTCATAATAAATGTCGTTTAAGGTTCTTACTCATATATTAAAAAAACATATTAAAATTTCTATAATATTTTTAATTACTCCCTTCGTTCCAGAATATATGATGTTTTAGCTTTTTTTTCTTGTTCCACAATATATGATGTTTTAGAATTTTTAAGGTACTTTTTGTCAATTAATACTAGCAAATTACAAACTTCAAAACCAATTAATTAAAAGTAAGTAAATTTTAAAATTTCTATTGGTTAATGTTTATTAAAAAATAATTTGGGTAAGAGAAATATGTATTAATTATTAAATAATAAATATTTTTTAATTTGTGTGAAAATTCTAAAACATCCTATATTCTGGAATGGAGGGAGTAATATAGTAAAAAAATTAATTCATTTGTTAATTTATTAAATGAATGAGTTTAAAACTGAAAATTTATAAATTATTATGTATTGGAAATCTAAAACGACACTTATTTTGAAAAACAAGAAGTTTAAAATGACAATTATTGTGAAAACGAGGGAATATTTATCATACATTAAAAAGTGTGGGGAAGTATATTTGAATTAAATTTTGTTGCCTGTGAAAATTCATTAATGAGTAGACAAAACATTTAAATAAAATCCGATCACTCACTCTTTTGGGTTTCGAAGGAATAGGAAAGGTGGTCACTGGTCAGAGCTGGGTTACTTTGTCTTTTAGTTAACAAAATTCTATTGGTTATTCCATAGTAGTTTAGAGGGAGGGTTACTGCACTGCACTGCGCTGCACATGTATATAATAATTAGGTAAGACCATAATATAGATGTTCGATGTTTAATCATTTTTAAAAAGCAACTAGATTTAGATATCCATAAAAAAACTGTCCTTCATTTACCTTAATGGAAAATGAGATATTTACCCAAAAAAATGGAAATGAGGTTTTGGTTTATTAAACAACGAGCCAAACCGAACGCGTTTGGATCTAAACTCTAGGTTAAAATGATTAATTTGCAAATAATCCAAATTCATGCCGAAATCAAAAATATGTATTCCAAATTGATTAGTTTGCACTGCTGGAACTACAGCATAAAGTTTTAATGGTTTGGATCATGACAGTGCCATAGTTCAAGACTCGAACACTAGTAGTGCATGTTGTTAGACAAAATAAATTGGCTAGTGTTGCAACTAATTCATAATTCATTATTTTTCCTTGGAAAGTTGGAATCAGTAAAGTGATTATTGACTAGTTATTGCCATTTTAGGCTAACCTTTCCCTTAATGAAGTAGTATAAGATAAAAAATAATAGTACACAACATGACCAATAATTGATCAAAGTTTAGAGTTTCTTAATTGAATACTAAACACCAGACCCAAGACTAATATTTTATTTTACATGGCTTTTCAACAGTGATCTAATGAGATTTTCCTTTGTCGTTAACGAGGTGATCAATTGACAAATTCAGATCTTAGCTAACGAATTAGATTTGATCGTCAAAGTAGGCACTAATTCCGAGAATTATCTAAGAATAAAGATGTGAATTCTAGTAATGAACTTTTTAAAATTTAAATGATAAATATAATTTTTTAGTTTAAACGAATCATTCATCGTGGCATGTAAATTAGTTTAGACGAAATTATTAGCATCATTTCCTTAGTTTGGTCTTTTGGACCGACATTAATTGGAAGAATTTAACTTTACATTACAATGGTCCGAAATTATTAGCATCATTTGCTTAGTTTAGTATTTACATTACATGTCCTCACCCCTTACTAATTATCGGTGTGGCTATACCATTGGATACAAGCCAGGTTTGGGACTGGGTGGTCGGTCGAACGTACATGTAACAGTTCATAGTGAATAACTTTATGCATTTCTTTTGTTTCTCTTGATGAATTGTGTGAATTACTTTTTTTTTTCTTTTTTTTTTTTCCTTTTTATGCATTCGAAAAAAATACCAAACTAAAATAAATTGAAATTTTCGAAAATCAGAATGGTAGTCTGCATTTTCTTTTGATATTATTAGGATTGACTGGTTATTTGGTTAGTTGGTTGGTTAAGTTGTTAGGTATAAGTAAGGTCTAAAGTAGACAACGGGAAAACATTCACCAACCTATAAGTGACCATCTTGTCCCCTGCAGCGTTAAACCAGATGGCTCAAACAGTAGATGAGTGGCCGCTGCGTGAAGACTGAAGACACATATTAAACGACTGCCATGGTGTTAAAACATTTTGGGTGAATTCACCGAGTGCCACATGTCGAGTGCACGTGCACTATAAAGTTGGTTTTGGTATGCACTCGACATGTGGCATGTTTTAAACCAACCCGAAAATTTATAGGTAAAAATTAGTTTAAAAAAAAAAAAATTCTTTTATCTTTAATTAATTTGCTAAAAATGCTTTAAAACCATGTTTAGAACCATCTTCGCTCTAATACAACAATTGCGGAAGTGATAACTTATGACTACGGGTGGGCGCGGGGCAGGTACTTGCAATATTTGCTATATTTGCGATCCGCCTTGCCCCTCTCAATTTTTTTTAAAACCGACCCGTGACCCGACCCGCCCCGTACAAGTACTTACACTTGCAAATACTTGGTAAGAAATTAAGTATTTGCAAATAACCCGCCCCGCCCCGCCCCGTTAGATTTGTTGTGTTATTGGACTATATTTGATGGGTTTAGACAAAATTAAGGTTAAAAAATCTGAAAACAATTATTATGGGCTTGGGTTTAATAAACATTTGGGTTATATATTTGAATTTTAAACAATATTAAACGGGGCGGGTCAAAACGGGGCAAATATCAGAATAAAAATTCTGACTTGATATTTGCCCTTCGATTGCAAATAATAACATTTTCCGACTTGTTACCCGACTTGTTCTAAACGGATACTTGCCTTGACAAGGCGCGTACAGGGTGGGTCACGGGTTTTGAGCAAGTAAACGACTGCCATGGTGTTAAAACATTTTGGGTGAATTCTTGAAGCTATACTATTATGGATGGACTCAACAACACTCATGGCAGGTCAAAATTTAAAATAAGTTAAGCACTTAAATTTCTTGAAGCTATACTATTATGGACATATGACAATGTTCCATCCATTTTTATTTTTTTTTAATCGAGGACCTCAGGTTGATTATCATTGTGAATCCATACGCGACGGACATTCACATACTTTAGATTTTTTTTTTTTTATAAATAATTTTCACACATAAATTTGATAGACATGCAACTAATTTGATCCGAAGTTTCCTAACCACACCGAACCAAAGGTTTTGGATTTTGGTTTTGGTTTAGTTACTTAGGGTAAAGCGATGGGCACAATAATAAACTAGATTTTCGGTATAGTACTACTACTTAGGACAAAAAGAAAGTAAATTAAAACTAACAAATCGATACTTACAACTGCAGTATTCAAAATCCATATCAATGGCGCATTGGCGCGCAAATCAGGTAGGAAGAAAAGTGTTGCCAGGAGGAAAAGCACAGGCTGGACGTGAGATATCGCCATGAATCATTAGCTCGTCGATCTTCAAGAGGAATTTCTTTCTTTGTTTCTTTCTTCTGTTTGTTTGCTACGTCTACTGTCTATATTATAGTCTAAAGATTAATAATAATATTTTGCTAAATTTGTGGATCGGTTCATAATTGTCTCAATATATTAATCTCCCAGGCTATATGCAATACGAGTTTTTAGCATTCGGCTAATCTCTCTAGGATAAGTATAGTTGTTAGCTCATATTCACTGAGTTTTCTAATTGATATAAAGCATGACACCTTTTGGATTGGGCTATATGAGAATGATTTAGATAATTCAAGACTTGAGAAGAATAGATATCTAACTTATTCTAACAAAATAACTTATATTATTAGACTTGATCAAAAGTTATTTCTTTGTTTAACCATTTTATAACGAAGAAAATAAGAAGACGAAACTGGTTCTGTATAATACTATAATGTATCCTACCAAATCATGGACATAAACCGATATAAACCATATACAATTTCAGGTCACCTGTTTTTTCCGGTTCGGTCGCCTAGTATCCTTCCAACTTTTCCTTTTCATTCGACTTTCTGGGTCTTCTTTTCTGGTAGGCTCAAAAGGTTAGTGTTTTGTGGGAAACGAATCCGATTCAGAGGAGAAGAGACGTAGCTAGTAGATGGATTTGATGGAGAAGAACTTGGAGTTAATGGAGGTTCAGAAACTTGAAGGCCACGCCGACCGTGTTTGGAACGTAGCTTGGAACCCTGTTTCCTCTCTCGCCGACGGTACTTCACCGATTCTTGCTTCATGTAGTGGCGATAACACCGTACGAATCTGGGAACAGAGCTCGCTCTCTCACTCCTGGACCTGCAAGGTTTGTTTGAAATATTCACCTTTCTACCTAAAAAGTTCGTGAATTTTATTGCTTAATTGACCTTAAAATTTGTGGGTTTTGTTCCAATTCTCTAAAGGGCTTGGCTTTGAACTCCGAATTTGAATGTTGTGTTACTTCTTGTGCTATTAGCCCTCAAAGGCCAAAGCTTTATTGGTTTTATGAGACTTGTCAATTGTATTTTTGTGATTGCGCAGGAAGTTTTGGAAGAAACGCATACAAGAACTGTGAGGTCTTGTGCTTGGTCTCCTTCTGGAAAGTTATTAGCCACAGCGAGTTTTGATGGTACCACTGGGATTTGGGAGAATTGTGGGTCTGAGTTTGAGTGTATTTCCACCTTGGAGGTACTTACTTCCTAGCCCAATCCTTGACTTGCAACTGTTCTTTTTCATGAGAAGCAAGAATTTTACTTTTGTTTCTGTTATGTAGATCCTCTATTAGAAAACAGAGTTATAGTCTCATGGATTTTCAGTGTTCACTTCATAATTTAATATTCATTAAGGTGGTTTTCTTGTACTGCCATTAGTTTTGGCTAGTAGAATCTTATAAAAGGAGTTGTATGCAGGGACATGAAAACGAAGTCAAGAGTGTATCATGGAATGCATCTGGGTCATACCTTGCAACATGTAGTAGAGACAAGTCTGTGTGGATTTGGGAAGTGCTTCCAGGTAATGAATATGACTGCGTTTCGGTGTTAAACGGGCATACTCAAGATGTGAAGATGGTTCAGTGGCATCCTACCGTGGATCTTTTATTTTCTTGTAGTTATGATAACACCATCAAGGTAACGAGAATATGCTGATTGGGTTCAGTGATGTAGAACCTGAAACTTGCTACAAATTATTTTATAGCTTTAGTTGCGTGCTACTCGCAGGTTTGGTGGTCTGAAGATGATGATGGTGATTATCAGTGTGTTCAAACCTTAGATGAATCTAACAAGTATATATCCTCTACTTGCCTGTTCTTCTTAATATGCTTTTCAATTTTAATTTTTTAACAGGCTCTTAGATTTTGTGGTAGTCGTTTAATATGTGTCTTTAATCTTCACGCAGCGGCCACTCCTCTACTGTTTGGGCCATCTCGTTTAACGCTGCAGGGGACAAGATGGTCACTTGTAGGTTGGTGAATGTTTTTCCCGTTGTCTCCTTTAGGCGTTCTAAAAGCACTGTAATCCGTCTTTGGTTTACTGTTCTGGCAATAACAAGCTTGCCTGAATGTGTACTTGCAGTGATGATCTAACCTTGAAGATATGGGGAACAGATATTTCCATGATGCACTCTGGTGAAGGATATGCACCTTGGTGAGAATATAAGTAGCTTACATGTGATTGAGATTGTTTGTTTTTCTTACATGTAGCCTATAAAATTCTGTAACTTCTCCCAGAATTTCGCCGTCTAACTTCTACTAATGGTATGCCTCCTCGCTCGGACTTTGCAGGACTCATCTTTCTACACTCTCTGGCTATCATGACCGTACTATATTCTCAGCTCACTGGTCAAGGTATTGACACCGAACATGGTTTCTTTTGAAAAATGGTTTTACCCTCCTAAGTTCCTAGTCATCAACTCTGTTCGATTTTAAGGAAAATTCTTTGTTGTACCTGATAATTGAACTCCCGTCCTGTGATCAAATATATATCCAGATTAGTGATTTTCAAACCATTTTAATAAGCTGTATTGTCTTCATCTCCAAAGTTCTTTCATGAGGCCATTCTGAGTTTGAAATTCCTGATGTTTACTGTAGAAGTTTATATCGTCTGAATTGTTTATTGAGGTTTGGTTTCATGTCTTTTTCTTTCTAATACCTTGACAGGGATGACATTATTGCCAGTGGAGCAGGTGACAATGCTATACGGTTGTTTGTTGACAGCAAACGTGATTCTGTAAGAAAATTGCATCTTATGTTTCACTTCAAAAATGATTTTTCTTTTAATCTCAATCTGGTCTTGAGTAGAGTTTGGCTACATAGTCCAACTTTCGTAGCACAATACCAGAAACCAAATGGCAGTCACAAGCTCTATTTTGTGTTTAGTTTGGACAGTGATTTTCCACTATGCAATAAACATTTCATCTTCTTCTTTGAACTTAAAATTAGTTTGTCTGTGTAACCAGGTTGATGAACCTTCGTATAATCTTTTGCTGACGAAGAACAAAGCACATGACATGGATGTTAATTGCGTCCAGTGGTCGCCTGGTGTAAGTTTCATGTTTCTTAATAGACATATGTACACAACTGATATATGGTTAAAATGATGAAGTAAGGTCTATATGCATCGTAGTAAATGTGGCTTACAAGTTAGAACATTATACTGAAGCTTTGTTATAGGATCAGAGAGATGGTGACAATGATTTCTTGTATCACTTTGGTTTGAGTACACGATTGATACTGTCGGTTATGCCTAAGATTTACCAGTAATTTATTTTGCATAGAATCTATGATTTTGAGCTTCTGGTTGTTACCTGAAACAGGAGACGAACCGGTTGCTTGCCTCGGCCAGTGATGATGGGATGATCAAGATTTGGCAGCTTGCAACCAAACCGTGATTGGTGTCGTGTTTTGGTTAGGTGTTGAAACTCCATTGTTGTTTATTTTTCCTGAGATAGCTTTGTTACAGCATCATATTTTATTCATGGTATTTCGTAAGAACGAAACAAGAGCTCCCTTATTTTTCATTTCATATTTGGTTGTAGACAAAGAACGTTGTATGAACATTCCAAACAAACAAAGAGATTAAAACATACAGTAATGAAGATTTAGTTTCATAGTTCACACGTTTGCTTTACAGAACTCAATAATCCAGCAGTGATAAGCTTGGCAAACGAATTTGCAATGGGTGAAGCCGGAAGCTGCGGCCAAAGCTTCAAACTCAGCTCGTGACCTCTCTTTTCCGCCGGAACATTGTGTGAACATTAACATGTCCATGTCAAAGGCAATGTTTGCATTGATGTCCCCATTCTCAGCGTCATCAGGAGTGACCAACTCTATAACAACCACTTTACCGTTCGTTGGTAGAGATTTGCAACAGTTTTTAAGAATCTTGACGCAGTCTTCATCCGTCCAATCATGAAGTATACGCTGTAAAACAAATTTATTTTCGGATGTAAGTACAAAGTTTTTTTTCTATACATACACTTTCAAGAAATGAATATGAAATGTTGGAACTTACTTTCAAGATCATGGCATCTCCGGCTGGAACGTCAATGAACATATCTCCGGCGACATGTTCCACCCCGGGGATCGAAGGTGCTTGTGCCAAGGCACAAGTCAGATCAAAATTGATACCTTTAATATTGGGATACTTGGAAGTAACAACACCAAGAGTGTTACCAACTCCTCCTCCTACATCAACTAAAACATTTACACCTTCAAACCCTTTATAAACTTCAAGAGCCTTCTTCACAACGGCAATGGTGAATCCTGTCTGGTTGAAGAGTTTGCTGAATCTCTCGTCTGTTCCCATATAGTCAAAGAGTTTCATGCCACCATGTGCGCGGCCAAACGCGTCTCCTCCTTCTAGCACCACATCTTTCAACTGTGCCCTGCGAAAATGACATTTCGATATCGTAAGATTCATAGTTCATAAAGCGACTTCTTGAAGAACCAAAAACACTCAATAAATAGAAAATTACCATGAGTTAAGAAAGACACTGTCGAAATTGACAATGACTTGAGAAGCCAAAGATCCAATATCTTGAATATTATTCTTCAAGAAAAACCTGCAAATCGGCTCAGCTTTGTAGACCCTCTCGCCTTTCCTATCTGGGACCGTACCGCACTTGACCATGGAGTAGCTAGCGAGTAGACGAAGCATACGGTCCAACAAAACCGGTGCCTCAGGGTTACGAGGAATAGTTGGTAGCTGGCTCGCTATCTCGGAAGGTGAGAGGAACGTGGAGGCGGCGTAGAGAGTGTCAAAGACACCGAGCTCGAGGGCAGCTTTGAGAACCATTGGAAAGGCGGCAGCATTGGCTAGTCTCACGGCCATCAAACCCAACTCATTATCATCATCAATAACCATTTGTGTTTTAGGGTTAGAGCTTAAGGCTTCTTCAACGAGGAATCCCATTTTCTTTTTCTTTATTGCTTCTCCTTCAAGGTACCAAATGTGATCAGAAAGGAAACAGAGAGAGAGAGACTCTTTGTTCTTTGTGTGTGTGTGTGTGATTCTTCTTTGTAGTGTTAAGGGTGATGATTTAATTGATCTTAGTTTCTCCTTTTTATAGATAAGGCTTAGGCTTAGCCTCCTTTCCTTTTGTATTATTGTTTATTTGCCGGTCCATTTGGCTGGCTGAGCAGTCAGTCTCTATGTAGAAAAGTAAGAGCCCTTTGCGGCGGCTGGAACAGAAATCTGGTTTAAACTTTAAAGTCAGTTAATTCTCTTTCTCTTTTTGAATGGTAAAAGTCAATGTTCAAAGGAGAAGTTTAACTTAATTTCATCACTAAGAGATCGACCAAGTTACTATGTTGTAACTTGTAAGTGTATCTTACCTTCGTAGTTTAATATCGGTTACTGAAAAATAAAAACTAATGAAATATCTATCTTTTTCTTTGTTTTTTGTTTATCAATTCGATCGACATGATATTATTATTATTATCAATAATGTCACGCATAGCTCCCACTTGATTGCGACTTAGGAAGAGGGCACGAAAAGTAATGATTTTTTCTAAAGTTCATATATGCCATAAATTTGACTAATGTGAGTGTATCATCACAAGATTCACGACTGTCGTTTATGGCCTCCATCTTGAATTGACTCACAAAATTTTGGATTGATAAACTTGGTAGGACTCACTCAGTGCATATAATCTAAGCTAATTACACCAACAACCAAAAGAAAACTTAGAATTTCAAAAGTAGTCAAAATAATCAACCAACTTTTAAATTAATTACAAAGTTGTTCAAGAAAGTTAGTTTAATCAACGAAATGGTCATCCGTATGAGTAGCCATATAATTAACCAATTTAAATGACATACAATACCGTTCCAACACAGGATGTTGTAACTAGCTGGGTTCGAATGGGTAAGGTCTGGTAAGTGGTAACTCCAAACCCAACTCCAACAATTATGATTAATCATTTTAAATAAACAAAATGGTAAAAATTAAAACGAAATGGTTAAACCGTAAAAGTCATTTTATGTAAACACAATAAAAGATGTCAGTTTCTCAACTCAAGTATGATTATGACATATTAACATTCATATGTCAACACCTAATTACAACGAATAAAAATCAGAAAGGTAGGAGCATTGTTCTCTTACAGTTTATACTATAGAATAGTAAACCAATTACCTCTCAGTAATCCGATGTCGTCCAGCGGTTAGGATATCTGGCTTTCACCCAGGAGACCCGGGTTCGATTCCCGGCATCGGAGCTTTTTTAAATATAGTTTGTTTTTTTTTTTTTNCGAGTCTTGCTAACCAACATTTTTCTCGTTATCAGTTATGTTGTCCAATCTAAATCACTCAATTTCTCTTTGAGCTCTGAATAATCTAGGGAGAAGAAAGAAATTATGGGTGGCTTAATAATGGACTTGAAAGAAAGATGGTTCCAAAAGGTCAAGAGAAGAATGCTTAAGAGTTAGGATAAACACAATTTTTGGTGCATTCGATATACAACTTCCTCTCTCTACTGTGTACTCTACTGCTTCAACACATAATGTTCTTAAAACAGTAAGTAGCAATTATGAACCACGCGAGGAGTAGCATCGAGAACGAGAAGAGGCCGATCAGGAACGGCCACCCGACGAGCAATACACCGAGGCATGTGACCACAGCACACGGCAGAAACGACCTGACCACAGACGACAAGCTGACCCATTTCCCTTTCACCAAAATCAGAAACGCAACATTCACCATCTTCCACTCCATCGACCCGCCGTAGCAAAGACGGTTCATACAGTCTGCGACGAACGAATGGCAGTTACAGGTGAAGAGGTTGTAGGTCCTATGCTCACAGCTACGCGCGCTCGCTCTCAGCGCATCGTCCCACGTGACCACTGATCCAAACTCGGTGTGCTTGAATCCATATTTGCAAGTGTGCCCACCCATGTTCGGTGGCAAACAACACTGCAAATTCGCAATAACAAAACACACACGTTCGATACAGTGGAAAGGTCTTAACTTTGATACACTAAACAAGCTAAAATGTAAAAAAGATCTCATCTTTGATGTAACACTGCAACAGAAGACACATTTGATGTAAGAAAGATGTCATCTTTGAACAAGCGAGTACCTTGGTTCGATCGAGCTGGAGATAGCGAGCAGGAGGGCCGAAAGCGAAATCGTCGACAGTGATGAAGTTAGACCCAGAGAAGTCCAAAATGACACCGTCTTCTCTGCAGAGTCCAACATGGCCAATGAAAGGAGCTAGCCAAGAGACAACAGGGAGAGGAGTCCAGACTATACAGCACGGGAATTTCGACTTTTTCGGATCGATCTCACCTAGCGGCCAGAAATCATGATGATGATCATCATCATCATCAACTTGGATTATGGATGGTGTAGAGCCTGCTTCTTCAATATCATAAGCTCGTTTCAGATCCACCATAGGAATTCTTCCACGGGACATTTTTTAGCAGATTTCCAGAAATCGACTCCTAAATAGCACAAAAACAGTCTCATCATCAGCCACAAGTCAAAAATGAAGCATCTTTAAAACCCAGAACACCAGTTGAGAAGTTTGCATGAAGTCATTTGCAAGTATCAGTTTTTAATTAAGATTTTCCAGGATAAACAGCATTGTGTTTTTTTTGTTTCTCTGTAAATTTCTTCGGAAACGAAACAAAAACCCAATTTTTTCGTTCTCAAGAAACCCAAGATCTAAACAACAAACCTCAAAATAGCAAAATCTCGAAAAGGAGAAAGAACATGAGGAGAAGTTACAGAAACAGAAGAACAAAATTGAGAGTCTTTCAACTCACCTGTCACAGACGCAGACACCGACACCGACACCGCAAAATGAATCGACGAAGAGAAACAAACTATGCGAGAGCTTAAAAGATGGAGAAGAAACGGATGCTTTTGGGGTTTATAATAAAGGAGAAGGAAGAGAAACGTTTCTTCTAGTTGTAGAAAATTAGTAATTACATAACTGAAGAAGATGGAGCAAGGTACAATGAACCTTTTTGATTGTTTTCTCAATTACTGCGCCACTTAATTTTTTTAATAAAATTTTGGTTTAAGTACTGGGAAAATTGTGAATATAACCCCCAAAAAAGAAAAAAACATTTTGATATTTCTCAAATTTGGAATCTAATACTCATACATATATTAACAATTTGAAATAAATATTTTTATAACTTAATTTTTTTTCTAAAAATTTAAATAAATTCAGTAATATATGCAGATTTTACAGATTTTTTTCACAATTTTTTTAAAAATTTGAAGTTCATAAAATTAAATGAAGTTTGGTTTTGAAAATAGAATTTGTCTTCTACTAGATGATCTAACATCTATCTATAGTAGAACATGAATTCTACCATATACCATCGTAGAATTTGTTTTTTGCTAAAATATAAATGTTCTACGAGTTGGTAGAATTGTTCGAAAATTGTTCTACGTATTGTATGATTTTCTACCATTAGTAGAATCTATATTCTACTTTATACATTGTTTCCTACCAATCGTAAAATCTGTGAGCTAATGTGTTTATTGGTTGGGTTTTTGGAGATCTTCCGAACAGGATAATGCAGAGTCCACAACTCAAAATGAGCAAAGGATTTGCATCTGTCAATACGCAAGAAGAAAAATCCTTTGATTTCTTCCGCACTCTCTTTGGTACATACATACATATATGCTAATTACTTTGTCCATTGGTTCATTTGCGATCATATTTTGATGTTTTTTGGTTTAGCATTTCCTTGAATCTAGCTGCCAAGTCTTCTTTTTGGTGATGCAGAGGGGTTTATAGCAGGAGGTACAGCGTAGTTGAGACAGCTTTATACCCGATTGATACCATAAAGACTAGAATCAGCGATCCACTAAATGACTTTATTTTAAATTTTTTTACAAAAAAAGTCATTAAGGGTAGAAACATCTTATCATATAAAATAAGATTAAAATTAAAATTAAAATAGTTCAAATTGAAAATAAATAAGTAGATTACAAATAGTCTCAATTTCAAACTTTTCCAAAAAAAAAGAAATATAATAATTTATTTTTGTGAATCCAAATAGTGTTCTTTTATGCATTTTTCACTTGTACTTTTGCATAGTTTATGAAATCGCAGGGAAAAAAAAATCACTAGTATTTGTATACATGTAATAAATTTGCATTGTTTAGAGAGTTTTACGAACAATATTCCATGATTCAGAGAAATGTAGTAAAATTATATGGCTATATATGAGGAAGAAGGCATTTGAGCATGTCGTGCTGAGTTTGGGCTGCCTTATTTGCAGAGTACGATATCTAGGACAGATTTACCAAATCATCTAAACTACTCTAAAATTTGAATGATGATAGATCTTACAAAATCACCAGTAATGATATCAATCTAACAACAATGTCATGTTGGCGACAGCTATAATCTCCCTTCTTGTTTTTATCTTTTTTGCATTTCAATAAAGCTCTACGAATCTCTTTTATCAATCTAGTTTTCCTTTCAGTAATTCTTTTTAGGGCTAGAATCCACGTGTTTTGGATTCTCTCATATAAAAGCAGTTGCTCTCGGCAACACTTGTTTTTTTTTTTTTTTTTTTTTTTTTTTTTTNTTTTTTTTTTGGTTTTATACAACACTTGTTAGTTGTTACAATTTCTAAAGAGTAAAAACATAACAACTCTATTTAGGGTCCCTGTACTAATATGAAATTGTAAAAAAACCGAAAAACATTTTCCACTAGACTTGAACCAGATTTCTCTTAACAAATAAGACCGTACAAGAAATGGCCTAAAAATTGTAAATGTTCTTCAAGGAGATTATACGTTATAAACTAAAATTTGCAAAGTTTAGCCGAGATATGGTGATCACATAATCCGAATAGAAGGTTAACGTAAAAGGAAGTGGAACATGTAGAAATGTATTTTATTAGAGAAATGAGGGAGAACTTAGAACTAAATATGTACATTGTAAGAAAGTGAAAGTGACGATGATGAGGCTGAGAAGAGAAGTGAAAGCCAGTAAACATTTTGTTTTTGGATCCTGTCCGAGTGCGAACAGCTATATGATGACTTAAATTTAAGCAGAAACTGCGGCTGCAGCTGCAGCCTGTTCTTCGTTCGCCGGTTGGAGAGTGCACACCAGATTACGGTCCCCATACACGTTGTCCACGCGTCCTGTTTCACACAGTTTTACATTTTTGAATGACTTGTAAATAACCAGATAATTTCAATGGGAGCATAAACCGAACCAAATTAAATTGTATTTTAAACGAAACGGTAACAATATTTTTATGCCGAACAAAAGCAAACACTGTAAACTTTTTAGGAAGGAAAATATGCTTGTACGTTATTAAAGGTTTTGAATCAAAACCAAACGAAAGTAAAAACTATTAAAACCGGAGCGGAAAGAACCGAAAAACATATCTTGGTCATAGTTCAGTAGTAAAAATTTATCAAAACCGAAATTAACCGAAAGCCACAGCTAGTTTTCAAGGTTTGAAAGTACCTGTAGTGGGCCAGAACTTGGAGGAGCGGAGCCATGGAGCAGGGAAGGCTGCGTATTCACGTGAATACGGCTTTTTCCATGCATCTGCCATCAGCAGTGAAGGAGGATGTGGAGCTCCCTGTTGTGTATGTTTATTAGTAAACTCATTAGAAATCAAACAAGAGAATCAAAGTCGGAACTAAAATTGCAGTTTCTTATTATTACGTACCTTGAGTACGTTGTTGTTCGGATCAGCGTTTCCTTTCTCAATCTGTGAAATTTCTTCCCTGATCGAGATGAGAGCATCGCAGAACCTGTCTAACTCAGCCTGCCAGTACAAGATTATGAAGACATGTTTTAAGAGACTTGAGGCCCAAGATCAGTGATATAGAGAATTGCAAATGCTAGGCATTATTATTGTTATTACCTTGCTTTCGCTTTCGGTTGGCTCGATCATAAGCGTTCCAGGAACAGGCCAAGACATTGTCGGTCCATGGAACCCGTAATCCATCAGTCGTTTCGCTACATCCTCTGGTTCTATTCCAGCAGTGTTCTGAAGACAATGAACCCGAAAATAAGCGAGCATTTACTATTTACTGCAAAGAGAAAACGAAACATACCTTGAATCCTCTCAAGTCAATGATGAACTCGTGAGCGACAGTTCCATTGACACCACGGAAAAGAACTGGGTAATGGTTCTGGAAAAAACAAGAAAGCATAAGTGCGGTTCCACAAGAGAAAGAGAGAAGTTTACTTTCTTTAAAGAAGAGAATGTACCTCCAGACGCTTTGCCATGTAGTTAGCGTTCAGTATTGCGATCTTTGAGGCGTCGGTGAGCCCTCCAGATCCCATCATAGCAATGTAAGTATAAGAGATTGGTAAGATAAGCGCAGACCCCCACGGTGCTGCAGAAATCGTTCCCAAGGGTGATGTATTCTCGGGTTCAGGGATACCACCAGTACGTATCTGTAGCAGAGTAAGAAGAATCAAAACAAGAACGTCGATAACCCCATCGATGAGAAAGATGAATAAACACTAACCACAGGGTGAGAAGGTAGGAATGGAGCCAAATGTTGCTTCACACCGATAGGACCCATGCCGGGGCCACCACCTCCGTGAGGGATACAGAAGGTTTTGTGGAGATTGAGATGGCAAACATCCGCACCGATAAAACCAGGACTCGTCAACCCCACCTGGATGTCCAAACAATATTTCTCACATTCGACAACTTTTCGATTCTTTAGTCAAACATATAATCTGTTCTAGCAGAGAGAAGCCATACCTGTGCATTCATATTAGCACCATCCATATAAACTTGGCCTCCATTGTCATGAATTATATTGCAGATCTCGTCTATACCCTCTTCATAGACTCCGTGAGTTGAAGGGTATGTAACCTGATATTCAAAACAGAATCAGAAAGTGGATTGACACAAAACATTACAACTACTGATGAAAGAAGCAAACACATACCATAAGGGCAGCCAAGCTGTCCTTGTTGGCTTCAGCGGCTTTCTTCAACTCTTCGATGTTAATGTTTCCCTTAGCATCAGTTCCAACGGTAATAATTTTCATTCCGCACATGGCAGCACTAGCAGGGTTTGTCCCGTGTGCAGAAACAGGAATGATGCACACATTTCGGTGATGATCTCCTCTCGACTGCATTATTCATTCTATCATTCACCAAACTTGTTGGAGTGGGAGATAAGGAAACTGGAGTCAGGTTTTACCATATGATATGCGCGGATAACCATAAGCCCGGCATACTCGCCAGCAGCACCGGCATTAGGTTGCAATGAGAAAGAGTCAAATCCAGTGATCGTACATAATAGCTCACCCAAATTCGCAAACATTTCCTATAGGTTGTCAAAAATATCAGCTCATGGCTCAAACTGAAAGAGTAATAAACCAAATATGTGGCCTCACCTGATATCCTTGGGCTTGCTCAACAGGAGCAAAAGGGTGCATGTTGGTGAAACTTGGCCATGTAACTGGAATCATTTCGGTCGTGGCGTTCAGTTTCATTGTACAAGATCCTAGTGGAATCATGCTGTGGCACAATGATAGATCTTTAGATTCTAACTTGTGGATGTACCTAAGCAGCTCATGCTCCGTGTGGTACCTAATCAAATGTAGGAAACAAAGAAAGTTAATGTGAGGATACTAAATAAGCAACAAGGATCCAAGATTTGGGGAATGTGTAATTTACATGTTGAAGATTGGGTGAGTTAGATAAGGGCTCTCTCTTTTTAGGCTAGAAGGAATACAATTGTGGAACTCCGGTGCAAGAGACTCGGCCGTGAATTGAACCTTGTACAATAAATCAGGAGAAAACAATATTTCAAGCTAACCGGGGAGAATAAACAAGCGAAAAATAAACACGCGAAAATATTGGATATGAAGTTAAAACTCACTGCCTTGCCGGAAGCAAAAACTTCGAATAGTTTATCTACATCATCCAAGGTGGTTGTTTCATCAAAAGCAACGGTGATCTTAATTGACAATGAAAAAAACACACTCAATGTTAACAATCATATACACATATATTCAAAATGAAACATATACGAAGAAAAACTCACAGTGTTGGAGTCCACAAGACGCAGATTGATATCTTTCTTAGTTGCTGCATCAACAATTGCAGTTGCATCTGAGCACTTAATTTTCACAGTGTCAAAGAAAGGAAGATCTTGCACTTCTGCAGTTCCCAGTTTCTTCAATCCTAATGCAAATACACCAGCCAAACCATGAACCCGTTGTGCAATAGATTTCAAGCCTTCTGGTCCATGGTAAACAGCATACATAGCAGTCATGTTTGCAAGCAACGCCTACAAAAAGGTCAAAAAGGTGAATATGTATTTGTCATCAACAGTAAAAAAGGTAAAACTTTGAAGCAATGAGCTCCATTTTTACCTGAGCGGTACAGATGTTGCTGGTAGCTTTGTCCCTGCGAATATGTTGCTCTCTAGTCTGCATAGCCATACGCAAAGCTTGCTTCCCTGAAGAATCAACACTAACACCAATGATTCTCCCAGGCATCATCCGCTTATACTCTTGTGAAGTAGCCAAGAAAGCAGCATGTGGACCACCGTAACCCATGGGTACACCGAATCTTTGCGCCGAGCCAACGACAATATCAGCACCGAATTCGCCAGGCGGTTTCAACATTGTCAAAGCCAACAAATCAGTAGCCATCACAACCTTAACACCATTGGCATGAGCATTCTTCACAAACTCACCGTAATCCAATACTTCACCTTCAGTCCCTGGATACTGAACAAGCACCCCGCAAACATCCCCTGAGCTATAATCAATATCTTTGAGATCAGCCGTGACGATTTTCAAATCAAACCCATCAGCTCTAGTCTTGCAAATATCAATCGTCTGGGGATGACAATTACTTGCAATCACAAACGTCTTCTTCTTCCACTTTTGAATGTTGTTACACATCGCCATTGCCTCCGCAGCTGCAGTGCCTTCATCGAGCAACGAAGCGTTCGACATCGGAAGTCCTGTGAGATCAGTGATTACCGTCTGGAAATTGAGCAGAGATTCGAGCCGTCCTTGAGAGATCTCAGCTTGATAAGGAGTGTATTGGGTGTACCAAGCAGGATTCTCCATTATATTACGCAAAATCACAGGAGGAACATGAGTGTTGTAGTATCCCATACCGATGAAAGATTTGAATACCTTGTTCTTAGATGCTAAATCGCTCATGTGCTCAATCATTTGACTCTCCGTTAATCCTTGATCGAATTTCGAAAAGTTCATCGAATCTAACCTTATCGATTTCGGCACAGTCGAATCAATGAGCGTGTCGAGGCTATCGAATCCGCAGTAATTCGCCATCTGAGTTTGATCCTCCGGCGTGGCGGAGTTGTGACGGCGCGGGAAAGTGTCGCTTGGCTTCAACGCATCGACGGAAATCGATCGCGTCTGCTGCAACTGTTGGTGCCTCCCGGAACCGCTGGTAAAAGCCGCCGATTCACGACGGTGGAGAAAAGTCGATACGGAGGAGACATATCTCGACGGAACAACCGCCGAAATATGGGAGGAGGAGGATGGTGATTCGCCGTTACGGTGTCGCTTCGTCTCGTTAACGAGACGTCTCACGATTCCTCTGTAAGCAAGTCTCCTTGCACGCTCCATAACCAGAAAAATGCGAAACTAGAGGAGGAATCTGAGGGAGAAGACACACTTCTGCAGTGCCATTTGCGTCTGATTATATATTATCGTTTCGAGGTGGCTACAAATTAAGATGTTTTTTTTTTTTTTCTAGTAAAATTTTTAAATGTTTTAATTAAAAATTTATGGGAAAGGAAAAAAAGTGTGATTATTTTGTGGCTCACTGTCACTGACCTGAAGGGGTTGGTGACAACCACTGGATGAGCAACTATACGAGAAAAAACAAAATTATATGCATAGATTCCACGTATCTTGCATCCAAGCAAT
Organism: Noccaea bulbosa; assembly: GCA_900406535.1. Taxonomy (NCBI): domain Eukaryota; kingdom Viridiplantae; phylum Streptophyta; class Magnoliopsida; order Brassicales; family Brassicaceae; genus Noccaea; species Noccaea bulbosa. The sequence continues at coordinate 21,917 of OVBJ01001298.1, forward strand.
ATCTTGAAAATAAATTTATCACAATTGTAGTGTTTTTTTTTTCTTTTTTTTGGCTGAAGGTATTTCATGCATTATATCTTTACATCACAATCTTAGAAATTAATACAGGTTGATATCGTATGGGCACACTATCATATTAAGGTTTTCTTTTGAAAAAATATATACTCCGTATTAAGGTTTTGACACTACATTTATGGCAATTATCGTATAGGTACACTATCATATTGTTCATGCAGTCATTATGGTTACTAAAATTACTATGGTCGGTTGATAATAATTAACATGATATTTTCCTATATTAAGAGATGCTTTACCAGTAAGAATTCCATGATATTTTACGTTTGTATGGAAATTCTTTCGATTATATATTTTTAGTAAAGTATTTTTTTTGCGTTTGTTACTAGTTCCCTCGACTAAACTAAACTCTCTTAGACCCTTAATATAATTTTTTAAAAGTTTGAAAACAAGTGAACAAAACTTTTGCAGATGTATGCAAAAAGCTCTAACGTCAAGAAAAAATTGAATGGAAGAGAATTGAAAGGAAAGAGATTAGGAATGGGTGGACGACAAGTTATTTCACCTTTTTCTTCATAATCATAAATCTAAAGAAAAAAAACAAATAAAAATAGATTATAAACAGTTTATAGTTTTTTTTGGTTCACATAGTTATAGAAAAATAGGTGGCAGGATGTGTTTCACAAAGAACTTATCACATAAATGTACGGTTCCTTTCTTGTTCATCATTTGACAATAGAACCATCACCCTCCAAATATTGTAATTTTTTTTTAATAAAACAAAAGATCCACTACTTTAGAAATTATTAATTTCATGTTTTTGTTAGTGCGTTTTGGTCGGTGGGGACCTGGGAAAAAAATTCTCAGCTACCTAGTAGTATAATACTTGAAGAAATCTTAGATAGTGCAGTTAAAAATAAAAACATCTTAGTGCAGTAGCTATTCTGATGAAGCAGGCAGCAATTGGTCAAATGCTAAACCAAAGTCATAATCTCACGATTCGCACGAGAAAATCGAATTTAGATGTCCGATTACTCTTCCCTACTCTTATAGGGTTAAGTTCTTATACATCCAAAAGATGTGTGTCGTTTGTTCTTATACTTTATTTTATGCCACAGAAAAACAAAACTAATGTTGACAGTGGGATTTGAACCCACGCCCTTTCGGACCAGAACCTTAATCTGGCGCCTTAGACCAACTCGGCCATATCAACAGTTTTGAACGTTAATCAGGTCAACGGAAATATAAATAATATTTGTATATAAATCAGCATTTTGCAATTTTCATAGTTCAATATTCAGGAGGTCTTTCGTGATTTGTCTCCCCTGGCAAGGTAAATGACATTGGAATACCACTAATATGGTGTAAAACAAATCAAATAATATATTGGATCTCTTTTACAAAAGAAAGAAGATATGTATCTAATTTTACAAAAGTGGTCTTGAGGTATCTCTATTTAACTTGAGTATATATATATGTGGTACATCTAACAACAACTATAAAAAATCAGATCATGTAAAGAATAACTATGAAGTCATCTTTTCCTCTATACAGCTCCAAGGATGTTGGAACTCTAGTGCTTGTGAGATCATATATTCCTGACAAGAACTACTGATCGATGTCGTCAGGAGGCAATGTGGGACTCTTGGAGCACATTTCCATCTTATGAAGCTCCTTTAACCGACTCTCCGGGTTACAAAGACCTAAAGATTTGACAAGAAAAACGTTGGCTATTTGGACTTGTTGTGACCAGGTCTTACGTGAAACCATATTTTAAGAGTTACCTGAGCATTTCGGAATGTCCCAAACTGCTATGGACTTTGGGGAACAACGAGGATCGCATAAAGCACGGTTGTCCTCGTGGTGTACATCCATTGCAAGCATCCAAGATCCGACGCTTACGTCTTCATTGTTGAACATCCTTAGACTGAACAGGAAAAGAAGAGACCGGTCATTTAGATTCGTAAGTCAGAATCTTCAAAGTGAGGTAAATCGACAAAGCATTTTCAAACCTGGCGTTCCGAGCTGATGCAAGCGAAGCCACTATCTCGGCTGAGAGAACGTATATCGGTCCATAAGCATGTAAGAAATACTCATTTCCAATCAAATTCCCCTGTTTCTCGTACCTGATAAATTTTAACAACTGTCACCACCAAAACCGAATAGAACTACAGTTGTGGATGAAGAGAAGAGTCTCCAATCTAATACCATTTTAGCTTAGGGTCAGTTATAACTGGTCCCTTCTTCATGCAGCCAATGTATGTCTGCGGATGAAGTCTTTCCTTGGCAAGAAGTGTCCCAAGTCGATCTGAACAGAAACAAACAAACAAACAAAAGGAGTTTGAATTCTAGTTGTGACGCAGGAGCTTGAAAAACTCGCTCTCAGATACCTGGTCTCAAGTAAATGTCATCGTCGGCTTTGACATAGTAATCAGCTTCAAAGAGTTTATAAGCTGCTTTGAAGAAAGCCAACCTACAAGAAGGAGAGAACCATGAATTAGTCATCCATGAAATGCAAACCAAGAAATACAAATAAGCAATAGAAATCAGGATTACGTTTTATAAGGAAGTCGTAGATATTCTTCCTCGACATCAAGAATCACAAAATCTCTGTATTTTTTAATCTCTTTCTCAAGATCAGCCATCTTCTTTGCATCCTTTGACCGTCCAATGACGAATCTAAAAGCTAATCCAGTCGCTTGTTCCAACCTGAGTTTCATTCAACAAGCAAATCCAAACTAAGCAGAAGCAAACAGAGCCAAGGAAAGTGACATCAAAAGATACCAATGAATTGATCTCTTAAGAGAGTTAAATTAACACCATATTGGCATCAAAGGTTAAGACTTTGGATGGTGACAAAATGACAAAACCCCATAATGCCATGTTTTAAATCTTATCTAAAGTTATGTCTTTTAAGCTTCAAGGTGAACAGGATCAAGATACTCAACAATCTGGGACTCTTTAACTACAGAAATCGATTGAAAATCAGTGACTGAAGTAACTCGCATTTCAGATTTTACATCAGAATTTGAAGAAACGTGTATCAATATAAGATCACCTTAAAAGAGCATCAGGGTCAGAAGGGAACCAAGTGCTTCTCAAAGCGGCACGACGATCGACGGAATCGAAACCAGTTTGGATCCCGACGAACCCTAAAAGCTTTCGTCTTTCGTGCAATACGCCGCCGTTACCACCGTCCCCTCCTAATTTTCTCCAACCAGAGACTCGGTAAGTGTCTTTAGTTCCGCCGCATCGATAAACGGAAGTTGGTCCTCCGGCGGAGGTGATTGCGAAGATAGTCCCGGCGACTCCGATGAAAACAGAGACGAGGGAGAAGAATATTATAGCCACATGAATGCGAGACGAAGCAGAGGCGGAAGAGTTGGGTTTATGGCCCTTAGAGGGTTTACTGTAGTAGGAAGGAGACGCCGAGGAAGATGACGATGCGGTGGAGACGCGGTGGGAGAAGAGTGGCATTATCGTAAATCCGAGGCTGGTCTGAGGGTAAGTTTGGGTTTTGGGATAACTTGGGAGGTTTTTTTAGATCTGTGTATTTGCTTTAGTGACGGTGGTGGTGAAGTGTGGCTTCTGATTGCGAATCTAATTATTTTCCGCTTTTTGTGCTTCTTTTGTAAATTCTCTTACACGAAATCTATTTAGTTATGTAATAATCATTTTTAGCAGAACAAAGGAAGAAAGAAAGCAATGAATGCATTCACATGACAGTTTACGAGATTCAATTTTATTGTCCAAATATTATCGAACTACTACAAACTTTAATGTGACAGAAATAAGGTAGCAACTGAATATTAGTACTACCGACGATTACCAAACCTCTTCTTTGCATCTTTTGAAGCTGAAGAGAAAAATCACACCTCCTTTTTTTTCTTTTTTCCGAAACAAGAGAGCTTTTCTGATTAATTTCTTCATAATGAGGATAGACACCGAGTAGTCCATTCACCGGATTTTCTAACGTGTTTAAAGCATGATACTATTTCGACTAATCAAGTAGGTATGATTTAGATAATTCTACGTTTGAAAAAGAGCGATCTTTAACCTATATCAACATGGCAATTCCTATTTGGGATTTGGTCTAGGATGTCTAAGTGGAATTAAAGTTTTGAAACTCTATTTGAGATGGGTTAAAGCTTGTATGTGTACTCATAACTTCTTAATATGATAAAATGCAAGGCTTTAACACCACTCGCAAGAAAAAAGATGACTGAAGCAAAGAGATCCAATTTTCCCTTACGTATTTGTTATTGCAATGAATATTATATCATAATCTTGAATAAGACTGCTGAGGAAGGGCAATTTAACTACCGTTACATTTACTCAAACTCTAGGTTTACTAACTTGTGTCTCGCTAATGATCTACTAATCTTTGTGAAAGGCTCCCTTAGGTAGTTAGGTTTGTAGAGGCTAGAGAGTATCCAGCGTATTCTCTTATTATTGGAGCTGCATTCAAGCTTAGCTGGGAGTGAAAAAAAAGCTTCCTCTCTTCTATGTTGCCCGTGCAAGAAATAGAACAAATCAAGCCAATTACGAGTCTTTCACATGGCAACCTTCCAAACAATAATTAGAGATACATTAACAATTGTGTCCCAAAGATCTTACTCTTAGCAAGGAAATGGGTTACAAGTTCTGGTTGATTGTGACCAAATAAAGTAGATATTGAGCTTTGAACAACCTAGAATGACAATTAAATTAAAACGAAGAAAGTGCTAGATAAGAAAGAGGCCCTAAGAAAGACTGTCTAATAGAAGAATCTAGATGATCATGATATTATTAGTAAATATATTGTATTAACTATTTAGATATTTGTATATCTTTTACTTTAGGAAATCTTTTCACTATATAAATCATTGTATCGTAAAGCTTATAGTCATGAGAGTAATAATACTTCTTCCAATTTATAAGCTCTCATCATCTCTAATATGGTATCAGAGCAGGTTATGCTCTAGAGTTTCGATCAAACGATCAAACTCTCATTTTCGTTTTTGTTTTAAGCCAAAAAGCTTCTTTTTATTTTTATTTTGTTTAAGCTTAATGCTTCTCTATTCAAGTTCATCATAAACCTCTGAATCTAAGTCATTGTGCTTCTTATTCAAGTCTTTATAGACCTCTGAATCATTTATTTAAAAAAAAAAAAAAATATCCCATCATTTTACCTCTTTCTATTTCTTTGTTCTCATTTTCTTCTATTTTTTTTCTGGTTTTATTTTTCAATCCCCTTCTTTCTATTTAATAAAAAAAAAAAATTGATTTCATTTTCTGAATTTCCAAGCCATCTACGGCTTCTTCGTAATTTTCCTCATTGACTTAATATGTCTTAGCTATTTCCTAATTGTTTCGGTTATTCGTTATCCTAGTACTCCCTTCTGTAGTCTGTCCTAATATATAGGCATTTTTAGAAAAAATTGTTTCAAAATATAAATATTTTCAGATTTCAATGCATTTTTTTACTTTATTGATTATTGTGTGAGTAATTATATTTTACAGGTTTTTTATGATTAATTTGAATTATATTTTATTATAGATTATATGATATATTATTTTTTAAAAATAATTTTTTTTTGTTTTTGTGTAATTTACCTTAAACAGCTTATACATAGGGAGAGAGAGAGAATAATTTTCTCATTAAAAAAAAATTGTATCGCTTTTATCTTGAAATCCTTAATCTGGTGTAAAAGATAGTATACGGAAGTCACTCAAACTGATTCTCCCAAAATAGAAATGACACGTTTCGACTTCTAACTCAAGCATTGCCGGAATCGAGGAGACACGCAATAAGTTACTCTTCCACAAAACCTTTGAAGTTTAAACAATTGATTTTTACCAAAAAAAAAAAAGTTTAAACAACTAACTGTGAAATGGTTAAACAACTATTTACCACAGACAAAATGACATAATTGTGGTGGATATATATCATTCTAGAAGCATGTTCCACTTTCCCTCCTTGTCTTCCACCATCTCTCACACTTTGAAAAATAAAAAATAAATGAGATATAAGTTTTGAAAAATTCCATAATGCCCTTCGTTCCCACTTGTTCCCTTATTTTCTTTCCCAGAAACCAAATTTCACCCAACCTCCTTCCTCTTCCTTTCATCTTCTCTCTCCGAAGAACACAACAAACCAACAAACCTTATGTTGGACATGTCGGAATCTGTACTAACGGCCATGTACAGCTGGTTCACACCGACTGTTCTCTTTGTCTTCCTCAACCTAATGATTGGTACCATTGCCATTAGCTCCTCTTTATCTTCCAAATCCAACGACCCAAACCAAACTCAGATCCAACGTTCTCCTTCAGTGATCCACCGTCTCAAATCAATCAACTTCTCTTCCTTTACTTCTCCTGACAAATCTCATCTCGAGTTGCCTCCTCTAACAACTCCCGAAGACAATCAGATCGCTTCAATTGAACAGAACCAGCCTTTTCTCTCTAGATCTCCTTCTGTTCTTCATCGAATCAAGTCTTTCAATCTCTACAACTACATTTCTCAAGAACCAATCACCGTCGTCGGAGAATCCCCGCCGCCAGAAGCAGAACCAGAGGTAGAAGAAGAAGAGGAAGAGACGAGCCCGAGCCTTGAAGAGGTTTACAGTAATCTGAATCTGAACCACGTGGCTCGGTCGAAATCTGACACAGAGCCAGCTTCTGGAATCATCCCACCGAAACTCCCCAAGAAGATGAAGAAATCGGCGAGCACGAAATCTCCTTTCTCTCACTTCGAGGAAGACGATATCTCCGTCGAGGCTCGTCGGCCGGAGACGGTTAAAGTGCAGAGAGTGACGACGGTTGAAGAAGCGGATGAAGAAGTAGACGCCAAAGCTGACGATTTCATCAACCGTTTCAAGCATCAGTTGAAGTTGCAAAGGATCGACTCCATCACTAAGTACAAGCAGATGGTCAAGAAAAGAAACGACAAGTGAAAACTGATACGTAAAGAAACTTATGGGTTGGTTTCTTAATTATGTATTAATTGTGGACTTTTTTTTCTGAAAATTCTTAATTTTGTTAGGATTTCGTCTTCTTCAACTCCAAATCTCACTGTAGATTTTTCCACGGGCTTTCGTTGCCGGAACTGTTTGTTTCCTTTGACAAGAGAAAAACAAAAGAAATTCTAGAATCTTTGTCTTTGTATATATGAATCGAAATGACGGTAGATTCATTGAGGAATCTTCTCGTAGATCTGTTTTATCGTGAGAATGGGTCGGTCACTCCTCTAGTCTCTACTAATCTCTAGTGGATTTTGGATTCAGGGATTGTTTCGTCATTTTCTGTTCCAGCACAGTCTTCCTTTCTGATGTTTGTTGAGGGTAGAATCGTAAATTTAAGGTAATGGGTTTGAGTTTGTGCGTTGTGCTTATCCGTATTTGCAGGATGCTTGGCTGTGAAGCACGTGGAGTTCAGTCACATGTCTTTTTCTTAATAACTAGGAAAATACATTATTTAGATCTGATTTTTTTTTTTGAGAGCTATATTTTTCAAATGTTATAAGAAGTTTTTGAGTTAAATAGTAAAATTAAACTTTTAATGAATAAAAATTTAGATTCAACTATCATTTTTATTTAACATGAATGTGTGTTAATTATTTACTATTGGATAATTAAAAAAAAATTTAGAAAATTATTCTTAGAAAAGTTTAGTTTTATGAATTTTGTGTTAAAATAGGAAAAGTGGCCAATTCTATCCCAATTCGTGTCAGAAATTCTGATTAGTATCTTTATTCTTCAATTGTGCCATTAAATATTCATATTTTTGTTAATTTTACCATATGTACCCATATTATTTAGTGTTTGGCTAAATCAAATTTTGATTTTAATCAACACCACATTTACATTTACGAGTATGATTCAGCTGCTACATAAACTGCTGTCAGAACGGATTCTTCAAAATATATAAAATGACATTATTTTATCTAATTTAATTTCAGTTTGCCGGAAAATTGATGTTGGTTTACGAAATCAAAAATGGAAACCGCAAGAAAAAACACAAAATCGAATTGGGAAACACCTTGAGGCTGTAACTGGTGTTGGAGGAATTGTGGAATTTGGCTGAATCTAGACTAATTTCTATTATATGTCACCAGTTAGAGTTGAAGAATTGTTGGAGGAATTGTTGGAGGAATTGTTGAATTCAGCTTATAAACAGAAAAAATCTCACAAAATGACAAAAGTTGAGGAATTTACTCTTATTTTCAAAAATAAAATAAAGATTTGCAATCAACATATATTTTTTTCCAGAAAATATTATTTTAGTTAATCTCTTAATAATACTTCTTGTAAATAAAATACTAAATAAAAATAAAAATATTATAGATTAATTTTAATATGATTTCAAATACAAAAGTACTTCTTCCTTTTATAAATTAAATTCAGTATATATTTTATTTAATAAAAATGTCAGATAATAACTAATACAAATTGAGTAATGATATTTAACATATATAACAGTTATACACAAAATGTATCTTAAAAAATATAGGATGACTTTTATTAGTGAATTAAATATCATAAATTTTAAAATATTATGTTTTGTGATACAT
>OVBJ01001299.1:0-30459 GCA_900406535.1 Noccaea bulbosa
TGACTTTTCTTGCCCAACGAGACTTGGTCTGGCTCCTCAAGTCCTCTGTTTCGCTGCCCAAGTCCTCTGTTTTGCTCATTCTTTGAATACGCCTCAGCTCCAATTTGCTTCCTGTTTGTCTCCAGTCACCACGTCCGATCGTCTCTCCTCCTTAAAGCTCCTTTATCCTGCAAAACATACTCCAAATGCACATGNGTGTACGCAGCAGGAGAAGGACAGAGATGGTTCCCCAAGATCGTTAACCTCGGGAGTGCGAAAACCGATCTGTTCTATGAGCGTAAGAGCATGATTAACGGTGTATCTTAACACCATCTTTTAGTGAATCTTGTAATTAAAATAAATGAAAAATGCTCAATTATGTTGAAAACGTTTCTTATATTAAGAAACGTTTGTTAGAGCCACGTGTTCCAATTTGGCTTCTCTCTCTCTTTCTTCTTCCTAGCTCCGAGGCGATTCTGCTTCTCTTCGATCCTTCTTCGAATTTCATTGAGAAATTACACCGAAATCTCGTCATTGATTATTTCCCATTGTTCTGGTTCCGCATCAGCGCCTCTCTCGCCTCCCCTCCCGATAATCTTCTTCCTCCACCTCCACAATCTCTTCCCGACTCTCACTTTCTTCAATCGACTCTGAAATTGACGGCCGCATATGGAAATACGTCGCCGAGAGCGATGGCTCTGGGAGATTCAAGAGGAATTCCGTCTGTGCTATAAGTTTAGAATCTCCTCATACTCCTTTTGATGTGTGCCGCCATTGCCAGGTTTCCATGGATTGGTTTTGCTTGCTGATTAGTGAAGATATGGGTTTATAAAATTTTGTTATTTTACAGGAAGTGGGTTCGTTTCTCAAATCTTACGTTGTACCTGAAGGATTTCCAGCAAGTGTTAATGAGTCTTGCCATAACGAAACTTATAGCATTTCATTTGGACTTAGCGATCGTTGTCTGGTGGATCACTTCTTGAAAATTTGTGGTTCTGGTTTGAACATATAGCTCTGTCTCGTAACATAGTTCATTTAGAACCTGAAATTTTAAGCCATAGCACAGTAACTCTGTCGTAATTGGTAAGATTAGTTTTAATATGATCAGCTTGATGGTTTATGAAGGATCTTAGGGATTGCAGTGGTTGTAGTGAAAGCTTCTGCTGAAATTAAAACAGACTTTTGTAAGATTATACGCCAAGCTGGTCCAAATGAGCCATGAAATACCCATGGAAGTTATTTACTGCTTGATGTTTGTGTTGGAGTTGTGTGCTTATGGTTCCACCGTTTCATTGAATCCAATTTTGGCTAAAACTGTGTTTTTTCAAGTCTTGTTTTTGTTGTTACTGATAATCTGGTTGGAGTTATATTGGTGTCCAGACATTGTCTTGATTTGACATGCTAATTTATGGTTGTTTGGATGTTTAAGATCCAATCAAAGAGGATAATATATATCAAAGCGAATATATGTGATGATAGAGGTGACAAAATGAACGTCTATAATAGTCATCCAATAATAATGTCCATTTGGTTTCATGGACAAATATTGGATATGTCCATATCTAATATGGGAAAGCTGAGTNTAATCGCATAATTCCAAAATGGACTGTCTCATGGACAAATATTAAATAGAGGGAATTACTCCAAATAGTCTATTTTTAGAATCTAATGGCAAAAGTAGACTCTATTTGTGAAAAATGTCAGGCCCAAGTATATATGGTGGGTCTATTTTTGCAATTAGTTTCTGAAAGTAGACTATTTAAACTATGTCCATATCTATAATCGCATAATTCCATAATGGACTGTCCATGGATTGTCTCTTTATTCTTCGTGATATTGACCACATTTCTGATTTCATAAATATAAAAAAATTAGATTTTTGAAAATATCTAAAACAATTACAAATAAAAAAAAAAAATCAAAAAAGAATAGTTTGATCACTAATTTTTTGGTGATTTTTAACATCCATTTGATAATTTAAACACATCATCTAGTAATTTGAACACAAAATAAAACAAATATAAAGACGAAATCAAATTCAACGAGATAAAAGATGACAAAATAAACAAATCTAAAAAAAAAACATAAGTACAATTCTTCTTTTTCAGCACCATCGATCACCAGCAAATGAAGTTTTTTTATTTTTTTTTTATTATCAATGAGTGAATTGAAAAGATCTCCCTGTTGCATTTTACATTTTCAATCTCATTTTCTTCTCCAACCTTGTTCCATTTTCAGTTGCAAAATGGAGAAATCCTATTTTTATTCCCAAATTTGGGGTGTTTGCATTTTGAGTTCTATATTGGAGATGAATTTTTTTATTTATAAAGTAGTCCTTTAAATTTGAAATGATTTTATTTTAAGTGTTTTATCTTTTTTCTTTTCATAGTATATAACAAATAATAGGTTTATAAAAAAAATTACATATACTACGAGATGAAAAATATTATTAAATTGATAATAAAATGAAAAATGTTTACAAGTACTGAAATTAAAATATTATTAAAAACTTAGTTCAACAAAATTTTTTTGCTCGATTTAAAAAGATCAAAGATAAAGATGATTATTTCTCACTTCGAAATTCACTAATTGATCATTTGTGGGAGAAATATTCAAATGGTGATAGTTAAATTAAAATTCATTTTGTCTTGTTTTATTTAATGTGTTGTAATTTATTTTATATATTATAATGAATAAATTTTAAATAAAAATTATAATTTATGGAAATTTTTAAAGAAACTATAGTTAATGAGTCAATTTGTAAAACTTATAAATAAAAAAGTTATTTTTGTAATTAATAATAAAACAGAAAAAATTGGAACACAAAGTAGAGTATTACATTGGAGCAAAATCCATCTATATTTTGCAACAAAAAATAAAGAAATAGAAATGCAAAAAATAGTTATTATGTCAAAAATAGTGTGTTCGTAAATACTTAAATTTTTTGTTCAACAAAAAAAAAAACTTCTAAAGTTATGATTACACAGCAAGAGGAGGATCAAATCAAGAATAGTCTTATTGATACCTTTAACTTTTCGTAAACTTCTGCAACCATGTTCAGGCTTTATTAGAAAGTTTGAGCAAGCGCAGGAATAATCATGAACGCAAGACCGTTGGAAGCATTTATGAGTTTGAATGATGGTATAGGAGAATATAATTTTTGTGACTCGCCACAAAGACTGGTAATGCGCTGCAACAAGAAGCAAAAAAAAGATAGTTAGTTGTATACAAGACCGAAACTCCAAGGACGGAAGCTCCAGCTTTGCAAACAGTTGATTTAAGGACATGCACAATGCAAAAAATGCTTAACGAAGGTGTTTAAGAAAAAAAAAATTAAAACAAAAAATTATTTTATTGTAAATTTTAAGTCACTTGTTTCCCTCATGTGTTGAATTCACTAATATAGGCTTTATATGTACAAAAATTGCACTAGATATCTTATCGTTTCTTACAAGTTTTGGTGCTACATGTTCATATTAAAAAGTCAGTTATACCTTTATAAGACCAGTTTCTTCGTTTCATTGATGTAACTGAAAATAGGGGGAGTGAGTCCACATTGCAGGCAAAATTATCCAGATTTCAATTGGAAATTTTTATTTAACTTCATTTTTGTTTTTATATGTAACTTTCGAAATTATCCGAAGTAACAAACATCTTCTTATATCGCTAACGAACTCTACATCACATAACTAACAAAACAACATGCATGTCATTTGTTAACAAACACCATATTATCTTGTTAACAAAGACTATGTTACTTTATATTTGTTAACAAATACTACGTTAACTTGATAACAACTAATTCAGTATGTTACTAAGATTATGTTAATTCGCTAACAAGCTACTAGACACCGTGCTACCAATATCACGACAATTTTGCTAACAATTAGTACTTAACCCCTCGCAAATACAATTAGTTACCATGTCGTCACTGTTCTCAGGAAAACTCAAACCCGGAGCATTAGGGACCAACTTTCACAGCGAATTCCGGACACAATGTAACTCTGATCGATTCACCGTTTGATCCCCAAAATTATCTGCAGTGTCTTCTTTCTAGGGATACCTTGAACATGGTCTAACTAGTTCTGGTGTGTCTGTTATTGTCCTACAAAGTAGCCTCCTCGCACACTGTTTTCCTGAGATTAATATTGCAGGTTTCTCAGCGATTTCTTGGCTAGGAAGCAACGTTTCCACACGACGCCTCCGGTGGATATAGGGTTCCGGCTTGACATCCCCAGAATCTTGGGTTGATGGTGGTCACGACACCATCCCCGTACCTAACCGACATATCTCCTTCCATTTATGGGCCTCCAAATTTGCCTCTTCTACACTGCCTTAGTTTTAAACCTTCACAACTTGAATGTTGATCAGATCGTCCTTTACATGCCCGATTGATCCCTGCTTCCACACACACCGCCATTTCCACCTCTGGATCTGCCTCGCTGCGTCAGATCGGAGCTCCGGTCACTGCCGCTATGTGTCTCTTCTCATGTACGTCGTCTTCTCCCATAACGCAATCATCACGGTGAGCTGGACGGTGCAGGTCGGAAGCTCTGACGATGATGGCTGCGACCACCGGTGGTGCTGGACTCGTGTGGGTGGACGATTGTGGCTGGTGGTGGTGGTCGAGATCTCCGACGTTGCCATGGTGATAACCATGCGATGAGGATGATGACGTTGGCGTTGACTGCTCCGAATGTGTTCGGCTTCGACGGAACTCGGTCTCCGGTGAGAGATCCGGCGGCTCCAACAAGCTGTGGCCCCACGCCAGGGATGAGCAATGACGGTGGTGGTGGTCGGTGATGGCCGGTGGAAGACGACGTCTCCGCTCTCGGCTCTCGCCATGGTACGTCCTCTCTCTCTCCTCCTTTCTTCTTTTCTTCTTCACGCTTCTTCTTCTCCCTCTCACTTCTGGTTTCCCTTCTCTCTCTCGCCCCAGCTTTCTTCCTCCCCTCTTCTCCTTTCTCTTCACGATCTCCTCTCTCTCTCCCTTCTCTAGTTTCTCTCTCTCTCTACTGGTTCTTCTCTCGACAGATTTCTCACGTCTCTCTCTTACCAGGAAGAAGAGATGGCCTTTGTTAGCTAAATAAGGAGAGCAGAGGAGAAAGGTGTCGACAGAACAAATTTTAGAAAGAATTCCACTCATTAGCACTTCCATTATTTGTGCTCCCACTTAATAGTGTGGGTCGTTAGAAAACTGGTCCAATGGTTGTCAAGGAAGACACTTGTCTCCAATGGTTGTCAAGGAAGACACTTGTCTGAAACTTGTCTCTCTGTCGGCAGAGGTTGGTGAAGTGGAGTACTAGGTGAGGTGGGTGAAGTAGGTGAGTGAGGATGTCACAAGTGCACGTGAGTTTGAAACTTCAGATTTCTAGTTTTCTCCATTTTGCAAACCCCTTCTTTTAAGAGTAGGGATGTCACAATCTCGGAGCATAGGCAACTCTTCAGGGCACCATGCAAAGTACACCTTCTTCGGCAGCTTCGGTGAAAGATCCAACTCCACTGTTAAACGAAAAGATTTAATTTGAATGGCAACTAAAAGATGTGTAGAGAAAAGATTGTGAAGATTTTGATGTGAAAAGTGATCGAGAGAGAGACCCGTATATATAGCTGATCTGTGTGGCCGACGGCGCCGGACGGACCGTACGCTTGGGGACTGTGTTTTAAAGAAGAAGTGAATCCACAAAGTAATTATTGCGATTCTTCTAATATGGATTGGCCTTGTTTCTCTAACAAGACTTATCAAGGAAGAGGTTTCATTTCACTACTAATGGCTCGTTTATTATATCATCACGAAAGAGTTATTAAAATTAAGTGAGTTTATGGGTCGTTTTCAAACATACAAACAAACTTTTTCTTTTGCGTTTGCGTTTGCAAAAAAACATTATATAATTGTTTCTAGTTTTAATTATTTGGTTTTTGGATAAAAGGGACTATAATTACGGACCAGCCGGTCGAGCTTTAGGATTCAATGGTTTAAAAAATCCAGAAACGGTGTCGAATAATTTAGTGATAGCTTTCCAAACAACACTTTGGTTTTGGATAGCCCTGTGCATTTCGGACGGGAATCATGTTCCCACCCATACCCGTTTAAAATTTCCCAAACTTTTCGGGAATAGGAATTTGCAATTTTCCGTTTGGGAACATATCTTTTATTCAAACAGGTAAGGGAAGGGTTCGGGAAGAGTACGGGTTTTCCCGATTTTCCCGTTTAAAAAATAAAAAATTGAAATTATATTTTTTTTTTCTTAAATATCCCAATTTTTCTCATATTTTCTGAATTTTCTCGAATTTTCCCGTATTTTTCCCGTATTTTCCCATATTTTCTCAAATTTTTCCGTAATTTCCCAAAATATCTTCAATTTTTCTGATTTATTAAGATTTTGGGTATTGATTTTTTATTCCCAATTTTTCCATTCTCTTCCCATTCCCACTATTTCTCATCCCGTTATAATAAGGGAATCTTTCGGGAAGCATATTTGGATTCCCAAATTTCCTATTCCCGTCCTGTTCCCATCAATTCCCATCCCAAAACCCGAAATGCACAGGGCTAGTTTTGGATAACGGAGGAGAGTCCCAAACCGTCATGCCATGACGTCATGATCCAAAAATACCGACCTACAGAGGCTGATATGGCAGCTAACCGTACCGGCGGTTTAGAGTGTGGGATTGCTGGAGACGGGCGGGTTAATGACCGGATCGGGTATTATAAGAGATATGCTGGGCTGTTTAATGTAGAAACTGGGCCTAATTTGGACTGTGAAAAGCAGAGGCCCTTTGCCTAAAATAAGTCGATTTACTTTGAATAAACAACAAAAGTCAACGAATTCATATGCAGCAAGCATATTCAACGAATTCATATTCATATTCACACACATGGAGCTTGGAATGTGATTCAATAATGTATATATTTATGAGTCGTCTTTCTATTTAATGTGATTTAGATTTTTTTTAATTGCCAAGGTAACTCCTTACCTACATGGCTACATCATAGTATTCTTGATGCTTAACTAAAAATAAAATGATCGAAAACTTTCTAACTCTTTTCCAACACACAACCACTATTTTTCTTTATTTATTATTATATTCATTTTTTTTTGCTACTATGTATATACAGTTATCTGCAGTTTCTTTTCCTTAGGAAAATAAATTAAGAAGTTTCTCATAATATTTCTAAAATTTTTCAAATTCTTGATTTAATATGCTACATTGGAATTTGGAATTGGATCTGCTTTCTAATAAACATGAAAATATTCATACCGAAAGTGAAGTCAAAAATTAACTTTATTACCGGATTGTAATCTAAATTACTGTAAAATAAGAAATAAAATATAGAATTTAACATTTTCTGAGTAGTAATCTAAGTATATTAATTAAACCAAGGAGAGCCCAGGTGTTACAGCTAGACTTTGAGGCGAGATATAAATGCGATCTAAAATTCAGCACAAAAACCACTTGCCACCCCAAAGATTTAAGACACAAAACCACTGGTGTTCTCTCGTCCGTTGGATTTTGAAACACACTGCACCTCTCGACAAAACCACGTGTCGTCTGGTGGGCCCCACTTTTCCTCTGTCTCTGTATATAAAAGATGAGAATCAGAAATTAAATCTTCAGACCAAAAAACCCTAAACACAAACAACCGAAGCTTCTTCAAAGTTGATTATATCATCAATGGCGTCAATTGTGCTTCTGCTCACACAAATCCTCCACCCTACAAACCCGGAATTGAATTTCCCTTCATCTTCTACTTCCTCCTCCATGCTTCTCACACCATCTTCGTGTTCTTCCCATTACACGCAACAGAGCTCTCCAAGACACACAACACTCGACAATGTCAATGGCAAGATTCAAGAGTTATGATCGATTTGTTCTAGATTTAAAAATCTGTTTCACTCCGTTTCATGCTTATGTGTATTTTTCTTCTTTTTTTGCGATTTTGTCCACAAATTGTAGTAATATATATTTGCAATTTTTTATTTTTTTTTGGTAAAAATGTATTTGCAAGTTCTTAATCAGACTTAATACCTTTGCAAACCAAGTGTTAAATTGAAGTCAAAATTGCAATCTACTACTACTACTACTACTTTCTCTTAGTATCAGATAGCCTCAGCAATCAATCAATTCACAATTGTTGTACAATGATTTTGTAATTGTTCCTTAATTCAATAAAATTTACTTTGGAGGAAAAAAAAAAAAAAAAAACAGAAGCATTTGGTTCAGAGGCGTTCAGATATCAAAATGTAAGAAACCTTTTGAATTTGTCTGCGGAAGAAAGGTTCTCATCAATGGGGCCCATAAGATCGGTCTTTGGGTTAACTGATTTTATTCGTTACATGGCCCAATCTGAAAGCCCAAAACAATTTCTGAAATATTACAATATACTATCCTTTTCGGTAGTGTGTGTGACTGTGTGAGACTGTTAGCACTAGGCCTGGGAATATTAACCATAACCGCAAACCGTACCCATTCCGACCCGAGATTTAACCGACCGATTTGGGTTTGGTTTTGACGAAATAACCAAACGGTTATAATATTATTTGAATTTGGGTTCGGGTACGGTTCGGTTTAAACCCGATAACCCATCGTATAACCGCAAATAAGAAGAGAAGAAGATATATATATTTTTGAGTCTTGCTTTAGAAGAGAAGAAGAGAAAGGCAAGGAACATGATAATCCAGAGTATAGAAGAAGACAAGGATCTGCGAATCAAGATTATGAGGGAAGATACAGCTGCTGGTATGCATGCTAGCTCTAGAAATAATCTATACATCTCCAAGTAGAAAAAGATTTACCTAAACCAGAAGCTTTATGGTTTCAAGATGAACGAAAGTCAGTCTGTTGAGTAAAATGTCGATGAGTTTCAGGGATTGGTTTCTGATCTGAGTTATATGAATATCTATGTATCTGATGAAGAGCAAGTTATACTTTTGTTACACTCTTTGCCGGAGAGATTCGATCATCTTAGAGACGTGCTTCGATATTGTGGAAGAAACTTTACACCAGATGATGTCATTTCTGCTGTGCTAACCAATGAGTTGGAATTTGATAGAATACAGAGGCCGAAATCCAAAAGGAAGAAAGGGGTTTGCTGGGTTTGTGGTGAAGATGGTCACTACAAAAACCAGTGTCCATCTAGGAACTTTAACAAAGGCGAATAAATTGAGGTACTAAAGAGGAGAAGCATCTGTTTTATCTTTTCCATCTCATATATTGAACTTATGGAGCTTTTATTTGAACACAGTTCTCTATCTTTCAGATTTCAATGTAGAAATCATATATTCAGACAGAGGAATAGATTAAGAATGAGAAAAAGCTTGGTCATAGTCTGAAGAGGAAGACGGCGAGGAGGTATTGGAAGAGGAAGAAGAGGAGGATGCAGTTGTCTATTGAGTGCGACGAAGCTGTTTATGAAGACAATGGACCAAAAATTGTGGTGTGTTGTCTTCAACTTTGATTGTAGGAACTAGGAACTATTGAGAAATTAATAACAATTTTCTCATATTGCAAATTTTGAAGATTGTGATGGTTTCTACGAAGAGAATATAAAGAATCTCAAAAAAACAAACTGTGTATTGTTGACATGGTCTCGAGATTTGTTTCGATAAGTTCTCAGTCGAGGATGTATTATTTGAAATTAGCTATAATATGGGCATGGAACTAATCTGATTGAGAATAAATACTGTATCATTACACTTCGGCTAAAAAAATAAGAGCTTATTTGTTTCTTTGCGGTTTTATGAGTGCAAAAAGATTTCGAATCAAGTTTTCTTGGTTTAGTCTCATGTAACAACCAACAAATGTATCCTTTCGGTTTTCAAGTTTCCAATTACTTATTTTTTCTGCAACCTTTCTGCAAGTTTTGATCTTTCCCATTTTGTGGATCTTTATTTTTTCTCGGATTATTGGTTTATGTAGGATAAGTGAGAGTTTAGTTGTTAATGTGATCGATGGTACAACCCTTTTTTTTTTGTAGTGGCATATATATATCTTTCAAATTCCTTTTGTGGATTACTCAGATTTAGATAATAATGAGAATTTGTACCGATGTGGACCATGTGGTGATTCTATGGTAAAAGTAGTTCTTTAGACATCCACATCGCTAGTATATTAGGGAGGATATCTCAAACATATTATAATATATATAAGTAACTAGGGTTGAACCCGTGCCCACGGGGTGATAGTTTCTGAATTTATATTTTTATTAAAAGATATCTATTAAACTATTTCAAAATTTTATGCGATGAATTTTTTTCCTTGGTTTGATTATGTCTTGTTTATAGTGTTGAAATTAAGTATTTTAAACCATTTTTAAAAAAGATGAACAAATTAAAGCCTTGACAGTAGTTGTAAATTAAATATTATAGATAGATACATAAAATTCAAATGACTATACTATAATAAGATATATTTGTAAATGTTAACTTTTTGATTACGTTAAAATATTATATTTTTCTAAAAATAAAAATTATAATATTCAAAATTTGGATTTAATCTAAAATATTATATAATTATGATTAAATTAAAATATTTATTTATTCGTTCTAATCATATAGTGTAACTGAAAGACCATATTAAATCGAGTAAAGTTTAAATTTTTTTTTATATTTAGATGCCTACTAAATGAGGTCTTCTACTTATATGGTTGCACATAATGTAGATTTGTTTTATAATAGATTTTGTAACCATCACTAAACAACATATCCGATGTATAATTTTAACAGTTCTAGTATTTTTTTGTATTTAAAAATTCAAATCATAACATATATTTTTTTTTTTATATTGATGATACAAATTATTTTTTAAATAAAGTTAAACCGAGATGATAGGAGAAATATAATGATTTTAAAAATAATTAATATGGTAGAACTGAATTGAATATATTCTTTATTTAGTAATTTTCGTTATTACCAATTAAGGAAATAGAATAATTTTGTTTTAATTAATATTTAGTTTAATAAGACATATTTGATTTTCTAATTATAATATATGAGTGACATTATTTGTAATTATTCTAATAAATTAAACCTTATTATGTAAATAGTATGAGAAGGTTCCTAGTGATGACACATCAGCATATCTTCTCTTTTAATATATAAGGGATTGTAATTTAATTGAATTAAGCAATTAAACTTTTAATCAGAAAAGATTACACCAATAATTAAGTGACAAGTGTTTAAAAAAAGTATATAAACTATTTTTGTTGAGTTCTCGAATCGAGAACTTTTTCTACTCTCTTTCTTTTTCAGAGTCTTTCTCCTTTTTTGATTAGAAACTCTCTTTAGATACACCAATGAATATGGTCTTAGGCTATCTATAACCTCACAAGACATTAAAAAACATTAATTTGTAGGATGACTAATTTAAACATATGGTAAAATTAGAAACTGATATCATCCTACTAATCAACGTTTTTACCCAGAAATTTGTCATACAACAATTAGGATGAGCAAAAACTGAAATTAACAACTTACCAAAGATTCAAGTCGGAAACACACACACCAGATAAATCTGAGATTCGAGCTCGATCAAAATTTCAAGAATCACATTTTTTCGTCAAAATCTCGAAATCGCGTTTTTTCGTAAAAATTCTGAAATCTCATTTTTTCGTCTAAATCTTGAAATCATGTTTTCTTCTCAAAACCCCCGAAATCATATTTTCTGTCAAAACTACAAAATCACATTTCTTCGTCAAAACTCTTAAATCTCGTTTTTTCGTCAAAACCTCTAAGTTGTTATTTTCCAATTAAAATAAGGATATTTTGTCATTTTGTACAAAAAAGCATTTGGATGATTCATTTAGGAGAAACGAATAATATAATGCATATATGGATAGATCATTTGGCTGAAATAGTTGGATGAAGCTGAAAAAACGAACTATCATTCGGCTGATTCATCTGACTGAACCGTATAACTGAGCAAATAAACAGGCCCAAAGTGAATAAGATTTTTCCCCCAAATCTATTTGACATAGTTTTTAAACCCCATTGGACAGCACAATATCTATAATGTCAGTTCATATTTGTCAGTTGACAAAATTAGACATACTCAATTATACCCGTGTCAAAAATGAATTTGTCCATGTTACTATGGACATGAGCTGTTCATGGGTCTTTCGTCCAATTTGACACCTCTATGATGAATTCAGTTTTTTTTTTTTTTTTTTTTTNTTTTCTATAATGAAAATATTTCACTCAGTATTTGCAGAGAACGTATACGATAAATTTTATTGTTGCTAATTGCTATTTACAAATTCACGAGGGCATAAACTTTTGAAAGCAAAGGAAGCATGGGAGTTCTCTCAAATCCCATTACCACCTGCAGGTTTTTCTACCAACTCTGTTTTCCTGAACCTACATTATTTGCTGGAATGTAGCAAAGACAGAAATATTGCGGCCTCCACTCGTAAACGTTTTCCCTGGATCTTGTGGCCTATGGAAAGCTCGTAATGCCCTCACTTTTGAGCATACACTACTTGGAGCCTCCAATATTGTGGCTAAAACTGTAGAGGATGCCGATACTTGGTTCAGGCTGGAAGATCCTGACATGTCGAACATGGCGGTTATTCAAGGGAACCAGACCACTCCCCCTCGCTGGAGAAAACCGGCTCTGAACTTGCTAAAGTGTAACATCGGATGTTCCTGGCACTCTAGTACTTTCAAGAGTGGTGCTGCTTTGCTACTTCGTGACCACTCAGGGTTAGTGCTGTTTCACAGTAGAAGATCCTGTGCGATGGTAACATCTCCTCTCGAGGCTGAATTGCTTGTTGGATAAGCTTTGAAGGCTTGAAGCTCAAGAAGCCTTAACAAGTCGGTTAAGGAAAAACGAAAGCTTAACACATTCCATTAGGATTAGGAGTAGCTAATTCTAATTGTAATAGGATTAGGAAGTTGTCTATTTTTATTAGGATAGGGAAAAGGAAAAGCAATGTTGTGCTTTACCTATAAATATGGTTGTCGAGTTGTGACAATTCATTAAGTCGAATCTAAAGATCAATTGAGAGAATTGAGAGAATCAAATTAAGAGCTTTGGTGTTTAGTTTTGAGAGAGTTTCTAAACATTATCAATAAGAGAGTTATTCTTATACAAAGCTAGAAGGATCAAGCTACGATAATTTGCTACTGATGTGATAACCCAGGTCACTTCGCCTCTGTCTGTCCATATACACCACCCATAGGAACACAAGAAGCAAACAAAGTAGAGACGGAAGACTCAGACACGACCCTCTACATGCACAAAGTGGTTTTTCTAAACGAAGAGAAGGTTATAACAAAGAGCTACGCAACCGAGGAGGGTGAAAGAGGACTTTGGTACGATGACACATACAAAGAAGAAGTAGCACAAGAAGATCGTCAAAGAAGTAGGCTGACTTACCTTGATGATTATCTCCTGCAAGCCTCCATAGAGTGTGAAAGACTCTTATTATTAATAAACGATGAGCCAAGCTGCTTCAAGGAAGCAAAGGGATCATTAAAGTGGAGACTAGCAAGCAAGGATGAGATCAATTCAATCAACAAGAACAAGACGTGGTTTCTAGTTGAAAGATCAGGAGATATGAAGGTTATAGGTCTCAAGTGGATCTTTAAGGTCAAGAAGAATGCTGATAACACAATCAACAAGCACAAAGCTAGACTTGTCTTCAAGATGTTGAGACAAGCTACGAGATGTTGGAACACAAAGTTTGTGTTGAGACAAGCCCCGAGGTGTTGGAACACAAAGCTTGGTCAAATCCCAAAGGGAATGGGATTCAAGAAGTGTGCGAAGGAAAGTATCGTCTACCGTAAAGAAGAAGGATGGAGCCTTTTTATTATTGATATCTATGTGGATGACTTATTCGTGACAGGAAATACTCTCAAAGCAATAGATGGATTCAAGGCTGGAATGTCATCAAAGTTTGAGATGTCGGACCTTGGTAAACTCACTTATTACCTCGGTATTGAAGTGAATCAAGGAGAAGATGGAATAGAGATTAAACAAGAAGGATATGCTCGAATAATCATAAAGGAAGCTGGTCTAGATGATTGCAGTCCAACACAAATACCCATGGAGTTTGGTTTGAAAGTGTCAAAGGCTCTAGAGGAGACATAGATATACCCAAGAACTATAGAAGAAACATTGGGTGTTTGAGATACTTGCTTCATACAAGACCAGACTTGGCTTTCAGCATTGGAGTCCTCGAAAGTTACATGGTGACTTAATGAAGCATATACTTCGATATCTCAAGGGTTCTTATGCTTACGGCTTGAAGTATAGTCGAGGAGGATTAAGGACGCTCACTGGTTTTAGTGATAGTAGTCACAACATTGACCAAGATGACGGAAGAAGTACAACAGGTCATATGTTCTACCTTGGAGATTCACCAATCACTTGGTGCTGTCAGAAACAAGACACAGTTGCACTATCTTCATGCGAGGCCGAGTTTATGGCAGCAACGGAAGCAGCAAGACAAGCCGTATGGCTTCAAGAACTTTTAAGCGAGATAACAGGAGAAGAGGCCAAGCAAATCACCATCAAGATAGACAACATCTCAGCAATCGCACTCACCAAGAACCCTGTGTTTCATGGCAAGAGCAAACACATTCACAAACGCTACCATTACATTCGGGAATGTATTGAGAGAGAGAGCTCGTTGATGTGGAGCATGTGCCGGGAACAGAACAGAAGGCGGATATCTTGACTAAAGCTTTAGCAAGAATCAAGTTCGTGGAAATGAGAAGCTTCATTGGAGTTCAAGACATGTCCAAGACCAAGTCAAAGCTTAAGAAGGAGATTGTTGGATAAGCTTTGAAGGCTTGAAGCTCAAGAAGCCTTAACAAGTCGGTTAAGGAAAAACGAAAGCTTAACACATTCCATTAGAATTAGGAGTAGCTAATTCTAATTGTAATAGGATTAGGAAGTTGTCTATTTCTATTAGGATAGGGAAAAGGAAAAGCAATGTTGTGCTTTACCTATAAATATGGTTGTCGAGTTGTGACAATTCATCAAGTCGAATCTAAAGATCAATTGAGAGAATTGAGAGAATCAAATTGAGAGCTTTGGTGTTTAGTTTTGAGAGAGTTTCTAAACATTATCAATAAGAGAGTTATTCTTATACAAAGCTAAGAGTTTGAGTGTTTGATCTTTAGAGAGTTTGATCTCAAGATCTTTTATTGCTTAGCTTCTACTGGGCTATTGATTCTCTGAGGAATTTGCGGTTTAAGAGTATAACCTTCGAGTCCCCTCTACTTTTGGCTAGGAGAGCTCTTATGGAACCTCATCTATTTCCGCAGCTAAGACCCTTGATTGACGGGATCTTCTCTACTCTTCAGGCCTTTGACTATTGGAGCCTTGATCATACGTATTACGTCACCAATCGTGCTGCCAATGCTATTGCTAATAGTGTGTTTGAGACCAATCAGATGCAGTCTTACATCTCCAGGAATGGTCCGGGGTGGCTCCACAATGTTATTGCTGATGATGTGGTGGCCTTTTAAACTGTCCTGACTTCATTGGACACTTCCTGTGGCCTTATGGTCCTTGTGTCTTCCTGCTTCGTCTATCATCTTCAGCAGGAGCCGGTTGCCTCTATTTCTTGTTTCAGGAGCTCTATTGAGTATCTTGTCTTTCCTTTTAACCTCTTTCTTCTCTTTTTCTTTTACTTAGGTAAGATGACTATTCTCATCACGATGAACCTCCTATGTTTTCTTCTCCATTTAATATATCCAGTGTTAAAAAAAAAAAAAAAAAAAAGTTGTTTGGGGGATCCACGTCAATCTTGTCATAAATGTAAATATGTAAATGCAATCATATTTTAAAATCATATATACATGCAATCATATGTATAATAAATCCAAGTATAAATAATGTAAGAAACTATGGGACGGTGACAAGACTTTTTGTGTGGCGTCTACTAATATAAAAGTGGGGAGAGAGAGAAAGAAAGGAAACAAAAAATGGGTTATTCATCTTCAACATTTGGGTTATGTTTGTTCATCTTCTTCACATTTGCTTTCGTCTCTTCTGCTCGCCTCAGTCATGCATTTCCAGGTACTTTTCTTCTTCCCTTTGTTTCTCTATTTCCTCGGCTCCAAATATTTATATATTTGGTATGAGAATAAGTTTTTTGCTTATCCAATCTCCAAGCACTATATCTAATTACCTCATCATAATCTTTTGATAAAGATAATCCTTACCTATTAAACATCTCATACGATTTTCTTCGTTACATGGTTTCATCTCGTAATCTTTTTTGTTCCCGTTAAAATTTATTTGATTTGCTAATTTTATAAGTTCGTAATTGACATCTCAAGTCATATAATCACATGTATATGTGTATTTGATGTTTACCATCCACATTTATTCGGCCGGTGATGTGGTGGTATTCACAAATGATCCGTTGGTAAAGCAGTGTATATCTTAAATTATTATTCAAGAAAATATCACCAAAAGAAGAAGAAAAACATAATTACACAAACAAACGAGAAAATTTTGTATTTTATCATTCGTAGTTGCATAGTACAGAGATTTTTTATACTACATATATATGTATGTTTTTAGATAGACAAATTAAAGGCATAACAGCACATGAACCCAGACAACGTGATAGTTGGTGTTTGGTCTGCAGGAGAACTTTATTAAAAATACATTTCAATCTTTTTTTCTTGGCTAGAAAATCGTTCTTGAAAATATCTTTTCGAAATTTGAATCTATATGGTAAATAATCTTATAGACGTTAGGCATCCTATCCACATGACATGACAAGTATTTTCATATCTTGGGCTAGTGCCATCGTCTTTATTCCAAAATGCTACTAAAACATGCAAGATTTCACTTCTATATATTGCAACCAATTGGAAGTATCAAGCTAAAGTAGATTGACATTAGAAACGATGAATATGGGGATGCAATTTAATTTTGACTGGGAATACTTGTTGACTACTTGAAATATATATTTTTTCAGAACAAGTTGTAAATATACTCCTTCTGTTCCTTAATATTTAATGTTTATGTTTTTTTTTTTGTTCCATATTATTTGATCTTTTAGCTTTTTAAAATTACTTTTTAGCTAATTAATGACAAACTTCAAAAACAAAAAGTTAAAAGTATTTGAATACTTGAATATTATTAGGTAGTTTTAAATGAAAAGTAGTTGGTTTAAGAAACCAATTCATTAATAACTTAATATTAAATATTTTTTAATTTATGTGAAAAATTTATAATATCAAATATTATGGAGCAGAGGAGTATATCTTAGTTGAAGTATTCTGTTTCCAGCTTGTTTGCATCTAATTTCTCTTTGTATTCAAATCAAGCGAACGTGAAACACGACGTTCGAGATTGTCTTCCCTTTGGCCGATGACTTTTGTTCACACGGCCAATATATATCTTATATATTTCTTTTAAAAAGATAAACATCTTGTGACATCCAGAAAAAAAAGTACGTCATATAAAGTTATAATTTATAATATCTGATGATAGAAAACAACGGTTGATATAAGTCTTAGTTTTAAATTTCTGTTCACCACTAAAAAGCGTTGACATTACTAGAAAAGAACACGGACAGATCATACAATGACTATCTTAATCAAATCTGACAGATGTTTTAATTGCATAAAATAGCAAGTTGAACTTGAAATGGATCTTAGTATCTGTGAAAAATCCAAGCTAAGATTTGGACATTTGAAACCGATTTATAAGCACA
The DNA here is from genome assembly GCA_900406535.1 of Noccaea bulbosa. Classification (NCBI taxonomy): domain Eukaryota; kingdom Viridiplantae; phylum Streptophyta; class Magnoliopsida; order Brassicales; family Brassicaceae; genus Noccaea; species Noccaea bulbosa. The sequence continues at coordinate 17,660 of OVBJ01001299.1, forward strand.
CAAAAAGGTCGAATTTGTCTAACCCGAATTTGTGTGTGTTTACAGTGGCGAATCTACATTCACCAAGGAGGTGGCAAAGTGCCCCACTAAAATTTTTGAGATTAATGTCATTTCTTTTAAATTAAACTAATTAGTGCCCCCATATAAAAAATTATTATGCCCAACTATCTTGTTTATATCAAAATGAATACATACTAATTTATAAAGAAATTTTTACTATAAGCCCATGCTAACCCATTCATACTTTTAAAATTATTTACCTAAACATCTATTTGATGCATAAAGATTAAAAGAAACATAAATAGAATTAATAATTCATTTTATCTCTTATACTTTTTCAATTTCTTAACCAGTTGTATTGTTTTTTGGTTTACGGTTTGTTCGTAAATTTTTACATAATATGTTATTGAAGAGTTTCTATATTTTCGTATTTTTCTTTGTTAACAAACAGCATAAAAAACATTACGAGACTAATTATATATCTTAAGTTTAATTACTTATGAATTTTTGTCCCCAGCCGGTCAATTTTTGTTCTGGATTAACCACTGATACATACCAAAATTGTCATTTTGTTTCTTTCAAAGACAAATTAAATCCCTTAATAGAATGCATTACTGATGTGTCATCACCAGAATACTTATTATCATATTTCTATTTCTAAAATAAAGTTTAGTTTGACATTAATTTGATTAGAGAATATATTATATAAATATTTATACATAATTCAGCATTTAATTACGAAGAGATTATCATTTCTTTCTATTTGTTACAAATATATCATATTAATTATTACTCTTAAATACTATATTTTCTTCTCTTCTTTTTTGCTGAACTAAATTTTTATCCAAGTTAAACTATTTCAAATACATAAATTTAAAAAATTAAAATATTATATTATAATTGATCCAAATTTCTAAATATTTAATTAATTTTTATTTGATCAAACATTTAAAATCTAATAAATAAAAAAATATTATAAATATCTTAAAAGTCCCAAATTGGAAATGAAGAAGTATGGTAGTTCATGAACCTATTATAAAAAGAACCACATTAATAAGAAATCATAAGAGTATGAAGATCAATTTAATAAACATTCTAAAATATAATTAATTTTGGTTTAATATAATTTTTAATATAACCGTATAATATATATACAAATAATATTTACATATTCAAACACCTTACACTCTGTGCGGAGTGCTGGATGTGCGGAGTGATGGAGATATCAGTTACTCTAATGATGCTGAAATATTAGTATGTTTTCAAAGTCTCACATTAGAAATTATGATATATAATAGTTTATGAAATTATTATAAAACAAAAAATGATGTCAAACCATGATGATTTATTAAGTTTCTAAATTTTCAAATTTATTTTTGTTTAATATAGTTTTTAATATAATCGTTTTAATTGCAATTGCATTACTAATAAACATTCTATTATTACTCATAAATATTATTATTGTGAAAAAACTTATTAAATTATATTTTTTAAAAATAATTTCAAACAGTATTTAATAATATAGTCTATAAATTTCTCACTCCGCGCAGGACGCGGGTCCAACCCTAGTATTCCATTAAATCTCTAGAAAAAGAAGTCGACTTTGGATATTATGTTCTACTTACATGTTTCTTAGTTTTGGGCTTTTTGTAGAGATTGTATTTACTTTATCAGCAACCTGTGTTCAAAAAAACGCCGTTTTTTGCAAAAAAATCGCTAATCGGATGAGCTCCGAGCAATTTAATGAAAATCGGCCGATGAATGAACAATCCTCCTTCTTCCGCTGCCGCAATTTCTAATTCTGCTGCTTCTTCCTCCTCTGCCTTCGCCGCGATCCCTCAGCCTCTTCCCATACTCTCCCACTGCCTCCCCCTCCTCCTCCGCCTCCTCTTTAACGTGTAGCTACCATGCCGGAGATGAACGGTAAATCCGGTGGTCCATCTGGTAACAGACTCAACGGGATTGAAGAAGACGGAACCCTAGACAATGAAGATGACTCCGAATATGAGAATCACGACCGTTTGGTTAGGAAATCGAAAAGCCGTGGAGGTAGCAATAGAGCTAGGAAGATGATTGAGGATCACCAGGAAGCTCCGGTGGTGGAGGAAAGGCCGAAGACAGTGGAGGAAGCGAGTGTGGATTTGGAAAAAAGCTGCTAGCTAATTTGAGAGGGATGAAGAAGAACAGAGGGATTTGGAAAAAGCTGCTCACATCTCTGAAAATCCCGACTTCGATAATATCGACATTATTACTCTTGAGTTGCTGCTTGGGCTTAGACAAGTTTGGGCTGGTTCAAATTTGATCTCTTTTATTTACGTGTATGCTGATGCACTTATTGGGCTTTTTTTATTTCTCATGCATTAAATATGAAAATCCTTTGGTAAAAAAAAAAAAAATTATGTTTTCTACATATATATTAGCTTATTATAGAGTTACATTTATGAAAATATTTGAAAATATATAAAATATGGTCAAAATTTCCTCTCCGATTAATCCCCGATTAATCTCAGTTTTTTCTAAAAAACGTTAATCCCGGCCCGACCGTCCGATTAACGATTACCGATTTTTTGAACACAGTCAGCAACACATTGAATTGCTCAAATTAAACTACAATAGTTTTTAAACAAATATAGTTCAAAACGATTTTTTTTTTTTTTTGTTGGCTTCTGTTAAATGGACTAAGCACCACTAGATAACTTTGTAGGAGAAAATATTGATTATTAGTAAATGTCGACATACTTTAAACAAATTGAAAACGAGTTTACTATATACAAATTAATTTGTTTAGATAATTAGTTAATCTGTTAATAAGATGTTCTAACTTGTATAATCTACTGTATATAAACGATAAAATATGCATATGGCAGAAAATGAAATGACGGTGGTGAGAGAACGGTCATTGATGGTGAGCACCAACGACTACGGTGAGCCTTCAGCGAACGGTAGACACGATCCACCGCGTGGCATCCGAGGCCGCAGACGTTAAGTGGCTTACGATTTTTTTTCTTAATTTTTCCCTCTTTTACTTGCAAGCTTGCAAATAATCTATATTATATAGGGAGAGAGCAATAAAGTATTGGAAAAAAGTTATATATGTAACCTCAGAGAGGCGGAGAGTAATAAAGAACACCTTGTTTGCATTTGTGTTATTCTGCATCGCTACGTGTGAATTGTTCTTGCATATTTCATTTATTTTGTATCTCAATGCCGTTTTATCGTCTATTCAGTCAATCTATTTCATAGATTGAAATATGCGGTTTGTACTGTTTTTTTTGTTTTTTGATAAAAATATGCGGTTTGTACTTGGGTACTATGTTATTGGAATTGGTTGGTATTTTGTGTAACATGCGCCTCTTTCACTAGAGAGTGTATGTTACCGAACTTGTAGAGCAAGAAACACCTGTCATATCTAAATCATCATTCGCGTTCTACTACTCGTTCCAAAAGGTCTTAAAGAAATACTGAATGAAAAAAAAAAAAAAATATATATTCTACAATCCCAAAACCAGCATCATACCAACTTAACTCCTCTTCTACTCCTCATGATCACCTGCATGTAGTTTAAATATTTATCTAATGAGAGTGAGCTTTAAATGAATTAAAGTCATGATCTTGTAAAAAAATTGAGAAAACGGCATGGCTGATAAATAACATTTTTATATGTTTGGAAAAGAAGGGTGTATTTAACTTGGGATTTCAATTGATTTGAAGTGATTTGTACACAAATGACAAATCCCATGCTGTTCAAACTTGAATCAAAAAAATTATTTTAAAATTCAGGGTTATTGAACTTTTAATTTTAAAACATATTTTAAAATCTATTGTTTTTAAAAACATTTTAAGAATTAGATTTTAGAAGATTTGTTACAATTAAATATATGATAATCTGAATCTCATGATTTCAGATTGGATTTTAAAGTATTTTCATTAAAATCTTACAAATTTCTATAGTTTCCCCAAAATCTTATTATATAAAGCTGGATGCGCGCGACACATAAGATAATTATAACTCACATGATCGCGACATGTGTGATTTTTTAATTTTACTCTATTAAGATCTTGACATGTGTCTAATTGAAAAAAAAAATGAAAAAACCTAACAAAAAAAGATGTTTAAAAAAGGAAAAAAAAACAAAAAACGATCATCCATATTTTAAAGGAAAAATGTTTCATATTTTAACGGAAGAAGAAAAAAAAGATCTTATTATATAAAGCTGGATGCGCGCAACACGTAGGATAATTATAACTCACATGATCGCGACATGTGTGATTTTTTAATTTTACTCTATTAAGATCTTGACATGTGTCTAATTGAAAAAAAAAATGAAAAAACCTAACAAAAAAAGATGTTTAAAAAAGAAAAAAAAAAACAAAAAACGATCATCCATATTTTAAAGGAAAAATGTTTCATATTTTAACGGAAGAAGAAAAAAAAGTATTTTTGTATACCATATTCTAACAGAAAAATGTTCCATATTCTAACGGAAAAAGAAAATATGCATATTTACCATAATATGGAAAAAAAATATTTTTGCATGCCATATTCTAAAAGAAAAATGTTTCATATTCTAACGGAAAAAAGAAAAAATGCATGTTTATCATATTTTGTGTCTTACGAAATCCTATATAATAAACTATTCTAACGGAAAAAGGAAAAATGCATATATACCACTTTCTCTAATTTATAATAAAAAATCATGTTTCAGAAAGTTCAAGAAAGCAATGAAGATTATTTGACTTCAAATCGAAATTATCGTCGTGTACTATTATTCGAAACTAAACTAGAAATCTTATAGAAAATAATAATTTATTATAACATCAATATTACTTTAGCTCCTTTGAAGTAATTATGTTATTCAGGGATTTTTGATCGGGTTTTCAATATTATTTAATTTAATTTTAAGAGTAATCACATTTTGTTAAATATATTTTCGTAAAAAATTTCAAAAATCTTAAGATAAACTCCGCGTATACGCGGGGCCTCATCTAGTCATCTATAAAGTAAAATTCACTAAAAATCAAATAAACATAAAATAACTCCAAATCCCAATCCCAAGTTATATAGATTTAATCGGTTACTCAAAAAAAAAAGTTATAACCCTATATAGATCCCTTATGCAATTTGGTTTAAACCAATTTGATACTGGGGCATCAATGTAGACTATAAAATTGATGGGCCTTAGGCCTGTTAAGAATCGTAATTTGAGTTTTAAATAGTAAGAGAAAGCTAAATGGTTTTTTGTTGAGTTGATACAAATTCGTGTGAGAAATGAGAAGACAGAATCGTGGAGAAATTTTCAAATGCCTCCCATAGCTCCGGAAAAATCTCTAAACGGAATCGATCGATCACCTTTGACCAACAAAGATTCTTCAAAGACACACAACGAAGAAGACGAAGAAGCACTATGTTGTTAATCAAAAACCTCGTACGTATCTCGCAGACCAAATCCTCCTCCCTGATCGGATTTAGAAACCCCGGATCATCCTCCAATCTCTCTTCCCGTTTCTGCACCACTCTTCATCAACAGCAAGGGACTCCGATTCGATCTCCGCCTCCAAATGGACTGGATCGGAGTCAATACGAAGGTTTGGCACCGACGAGAGAAGGAGAGAAGCCGAGAGTGGTGGTTCTCGGGTCGGGTTGGGCGGGTTGTCGATTGATGAAAGGGATCGATACGAGTCTCTACGACGTCGTTTGCGTCTCTCCGAGAAACCATATGGTCTTCACGCCTCTCCTCGCTTCCACTTGCGTCGGCACTCTCGAATTCAGGTCCGTCGCCGAGCCAATCTCTCGTATCCAACCCGCGATTTCGCGCGAGCCTGGCTCTTATTTCTTCCTCGCTAATTGCTCCCGCCTCGACGCTGATTCTCACGAGGTACTTTGTGATCCGCTTACTCTGTGATTGATTGTTCGAATTCGGGAGATTTTGCGATGTGAAATCATTTGAATCGATTCGTGTTCAAGTTATGATTTGCCAAAAATTGAGGTGTTCATTGTCTAATCAAGCAAACCTCTGTTACTGTATCTCCTAGTTTTTGGGGGATTTTGAGAAAGATGGCAGAGAAAGAAGTAATTGAGTTTCTATATGGTAGAAACGTGAGAATAAGTTTCTTTTTGAGAAAATCCTTCATATAGCACAAAGATGGTAGAGGAAGAAGTAAATGAGTTTCTTAATAGTGTTTGGAAATTTTGCTAGATTTTAGAGAGTTTCGACAAAGATGGTAGAGAAAGAAGTAATTGAGTTTCTATATGGTAGAAACGTGAGAATCAGTTTCTTTTTGAGAAAAGTTTAACTAGTGATGGTATGAGAGGAATAAATACTTTGAATTAGTGGTATATATGAGATTTGCCCTTTCTTTTTTGGGTCTTGTATCTTGGTGAATAGGTTCACTGTGAGACTCTGACTGATGGCACGAGCACATTAAAGCCATGGAAGTTCAAGATCGCTTACGACAAGCTTGTGGTAGCGTGCGGTGCAGAGGCGTCCACGTTTGGAATCCAGGGAGTGTTGGAAAACGCGATTTTCCTCCGCGAGGTTCACCATGCTCAGGAGATTCGTAGGAAGCTTCTTCTAAACCTCATGCTCTCTGATACTCCTGGTAAAAACAAAAATCAACTTCATCAGAATCAGAAGTTAGAATCAGAACATAAACTTGATATCTTTCAATTTAGGGATATCGAAAGAGGAGAAACAGAGGCTGTTACATTGCGTTGTTGTTGGAGGTGGACCAACTGGTGTTGAGTTTAGCGGTGAGCTGAGTGATTTTATCATGAAAGATGTTCGTCAACGATATGCTCATGTGAAGGATGACATTCATGTTACTTTGATAGAGGTTTTGTTTTAAGAGAAGCTACTCCTTTTGAAATTCCTCCTCTTTGCGGAAAAGTAAAACGATTGTTTCTGTTACAGGCTAAAGATATACTTTCATCGTTCGATGATCGTCTACGACGATATGCTATCAAGCAGTTGAACAAGGTGAGCACATTTAGAACTGATGAAAAGTTTTTAAACAAAATAAAATGGAGCCTTTCTCCTTAAAAAGTACTATGTTTGATTTTAAGTCTGGAGTCCGGTTTGTGCGTGGGATTGTGAAAGATGTGAAGCCACAGAAGCTCATACTTGACGATGGTACAGAGGTTCCATACGGACTCTTAGTGTGGTCCACTGGTGTTGGTCCTTCTTCTTTCGTTAGCTCTCTTGATCTTCCAAAAGCTCCCGGTGGGAGGTTAGTTCATCAAGATCACTCCAGTCATAGACCCTTTTTTTTTTTTTTGCTAAACAAATGTTTTTTTTTTTCTCTAATAGAATTGGCATTGACGAATGGATGCGTGTACCGTCTGTACAAGATGTGTTTGCAATTGGTGACTGCAGCGGATATCTCGAATCCACGGGAAAGCCAACACTTCCTGCTCTCGCTCAAGTAGCTGAGAGAGAAGGCAAATACTTGTCGAGTCTACTAAATGAGATTGGGAAAGCCAATGGAGGACGAGCTAACAGCGCAAAGGAGATACAACTTGGAGCTCCTTTTGTGTATAAGCACCTTGGAAGCATGGCTACAATTGGTAGATACAAAGCTCTAGTCGATCTCCGCGAGAGCAAGGTAACAAGATTTTGACTCGATATTTGGAAATTTCACTTTTAAAACTAGGCCTCGTACTACTTCGAGTCGGGTTTTTCGGGTTTATAGATATGGAAACCGTTCGGTAGAATTTCAGTTCGGGTTTGTTCGGGTCGGTGTCCGAGTTGTACATGAATCCCGAAGGGTTTTTAGGTTTGGCTAAATTCAGGTTTTTTTGGGGTTTTTCGGGTCGGTTTTTTCGAGTTTCAGTTTTTCATGCTTATAGATAACCGTTCAAGTTTTTTTGAATTTCGCTCCGGGTTTGGGTTCGGGTTGTACATGAAACCCGGTTTTTTGGTTAGGCTAATCTGGGCTTTTACGTTTTTTTTTTTTTTTTTTTTTTTTTTTTTTTTTTTTTTTTTTTTGGGTTTTTTNCGGGTTTTGTCAAAAAAAAGTTCAGGTTTTTTTGGGATTCCGGCTATATAGACACTGTTCGGTTTTTTTTTTTTACATTTCGATTGGGATTCGGCTCGGGTTTTCGGGTCGGGTTCGGTTTTGGGTAAAAGTCTCAGCCTGCTCAAAACAATGTGATTGAAACTTGAGAGAGATGTTACTTGAGCAGGACGCAAAAGGAATATCAATGACGGGTTTTGTGAGCTGGTTCATATGGAGGTCTGCGTATCTGACTAGAGTCATCAGCTGGAGAAACCGTTTCTATGTTGCTATCAACTGGTTCACCACTTTCGTTTTTGGTCGTGACATTAGCCGAATCTAATCTGTCTCCAAGCAAAAGTGTTTTTCATCTACTACGTCGATTTGTACAGAAGAGTACATCAATAAACATTACCTTCCCAGAGAAAGAGAAGGTTTTGAAAAGTATGTTTTTCTTTTTTGGCGGTTGATCGGTTGATAATTTGATATATGTAATGTGATGTGAGTGCGATTTTTTTTTTCTTTTAATAAGGGATTTAAGATTTCCCGCAAGAGATTTAAGATTTTTGCATATAAAACATGTTTTAACTTTATTTAGAATAAAATATGTTTTAATCATAAATTCTAAAACAATTCAATGAAAAAATAACTGCACAATTTATAAAATCAAAATAAAGGAAAACATATTTAATTTTGCATAAAAACTTAAAAATATTATATAAAATAAAATAAAAAAATATTTTATATTGTGATACAGATAGAGTATATGTTTTGGGGTCGTTGGGATTCAGTTTAAGTAAAAAAGAATCATTGAGAAGGAGAATTTAATAGTTTAAAGACTAAAAGTAATTATAATCGGTTGGTGCTATATTTGGATTTTGTGGACAGAACCACGAAGAAGTTGTTTAAGATTCTATATTATGATTGAATTTTTTTTAAATTAAATTGAAAGTTTGGGATCTTATATATTCACATGCTCATGTCAGTTGTCACGCATGCTCGTATAACCTAGCTTCTCCAAGTGTATGCATCTCCAAAAGCATACTTGTAATCCAATTCATTGTAGTTATTGGTTTATTATATAGTTTCTTTTAAGTAATGAATCCATTAGAGTCTTTTGTATTTGCATGGTTTAACAGAGAAGCATGATGCAAAAGAATAATATATTAAGAAAATGTAGTGTCATGTACAGTAAGCGAAAGGACAAGAGAGGGAACAACCTGAAGTGAGAAGAATAAAATAATGGACAAAGTGAGTCAAGTGACATTGTCGTGGTTATGTCATTTTGAAACTCAAATACATGATATCTCGCTTTGTTTGGCTTTATGTCCGATTCCGATTTCCTCTCTGTCGATTGCTACTGACTCTAAATCCAAAAGTAAACGTTGTAGTCACATACATAACTATAATAATTGTCTTCATAAATATCTTCTCCTTTCCTCATTATTAAATTTTCAATATTTAATCCAATTTGCTAGGGAGAATATTTGGTTTAGATCCGATACCAAAGGGGGTTTTCTCAATTATTTATAGAACAAAACGGTATTTTTCTATTAGCACCAAGCCCAGTATCAACTTTACGAAACTAATATATGTGTAAAACAAAAATGAGACGTGAGAATATGCGTGTATCGCAATAAGTATATTTAAATTAATCCCTCAGCACAAAATGTTGATTTTAACTCCAACTGAACATGATGTTATTTGAGAAAACAATTACATCTAATTGAACTAGTGGATAAGTTTATTATATACTAAGTAAATTCATGAAAGTAATGTGTGAATTGAAATAAGTATGCCAACAAAAAGCAGAACTATGACTCTACCTTTCACCGCTATTTGACCTTTGCTTATGTTTCCCCCCCCAACCAACTGAAAAACCTTTGTCTACTTTCTTAGACATTGCTCATGAGTGACTATATTTAACTCGGGGAAACAAAATCATTGCTAAAGAATGTTAATAAACTATATAGTCGTCGGACCCACTAGTCCAATAACTTTTACCGCAAAGCACACGCTCCACTATATTTGAGTCCAAACATGTAAATCAAAACGATAAAAGTCTTTTAGCTTATGTGACGTTAGGAACGAAACTATATAAAATGCTATAGTTTGGAGTTCGGCAACCTAAAGTAACCTAAAAAAAAATTGATAAAAGGTATTAAAATGGTTAGAAGCGATAAAACATAACAGAAAAGATAAACGATGCTATTGATGATTTTGTTACCGCGTATTCATCATTATCCTCGTTTTTGTGTTTGGCAACCACTGAAACGGTATAAAGTTGTGAAACATGCGCTTCTAATCTCTAAAACATGCCCCTGTCACGTAAATTTCGTAATGATCGATTGAAATGTGCGTTGATCTCCAGTAGTCGACTTTATCACTTATTAATTAATCAAAACAAAAGCTTTTTTTTTTTTTTTTGTTGGCTAAGAAAGTTAGGTGAACCGAAAAACAAAAGAGAGGAAACTAACAATTTTGGGGTCGAACAAAATGACATGGTTTAGGGTTAATAGGATAGGTGGATATTTTTGGAAAGTAGAAAACATAGCTTCATGAACAGAAGACAGACGTGTTCAGTCGGTCCACATTGCACGGACGTCCCATCTTTTCTTCATCTTGTCCAAAGCCATCCAATTAACCACTCTTATTGGTCGACAGACCTAACAGCAGTTAATCATTCTAATGGCTTTAACTTTCATCTATTTATTAAAAAGTAGCTAGATTGCCGCCTAATAGACTAATAGTAACTTAAAATTTATATGCTTTGTTTTAATATAAAAACTATAACGCCCGACCGCACATCCCGGTGAGCCACTCACGCCTTCTCTTGGCCCACGGGCCCCACCTCTGTCCGACGGCCGATCTGTTATTTTTGAGACTTGTTTACTATCCCTGCAATCAACACCCGACTTTTTCCCGTGTTTTGACCTCACTCACACGGTTCCGCATACCACTTCCCGGAAGGTCACCCATCCTTCAACTACTCCAGCCCAACTCTGGAGTTATTTATGGACTTTTGACCGAAAAGGTAAGTGCACTTTGTTGACATAGGTAGCCAAATTAATTCTCTTAAGCCTCTCTCTTCATTTATCACAAATCGGGATGTTATAATTCACCCCCACTCACTGAGCGCAATGTCCTCGTTGCGCACCTGAATCGTCACCCCCTGGCAGTGTAAGTCAAGGTCACTCCACTTGACTCTACATTCTCGTCTGGGTTTGGCTCTGATACCAAATTATAACGCCCCGACCGCCCATCCCTGTGAGCCACCCACACCCTCTCTTGGCCCATGGGCCCCACCCCTGTCCGACGGCCAGTCTGTTATTTTTGAGAGGTTCTAAAGACTTGTTTACTATCCCTGCAATCAACATCCGACCCTTCCCCGTGTTTTGACCTCACTCACACGGTTCCGCAGACCACTTTCCGGAAGATCACCCATCCTTCCACTACTCCAACCTAAGCACAGTTAACTCTGGAGTTACTTATGGACCTTTGACCGAAAAGGTAAATGCACTTTATTGACATAGGTAGCCAAATCAATTCTCTTAAGCTTCTCTACTCATTTATCACAAATCGGGATGTTACAAAAACCATCCATGACTGGTTTGAGTAAGCTGAAAAAATGTGTATGTTCATGAATAAATCGTGATCTTTAACTGTTCTTTTTCTTCCTCCTCTTCTTCTTCTTCTTCCCTTTTTTCATTAAACGCATTCTATTAACTGGAACTTAGTTGGTAGCCGTTCTTCTTCTTTTATGGTTGTGTGATTCCATAACAATTTAAAAAAATAGTAATAATTCGTGTGTAGACCTAGTATACGACGTGTTTTATATTACGCACATATATTCTGTCGAAAAAAGTCTTTTCGTTGGAAATTAAACTCGTGTGGTGCGCCTTCTTTTTCTTGACATCTCGTGTGGTGCGCTTTTTCAAGTAATATTTTTATTGCGACACGTATAAAATATCTCTTTCTATAAATAATTTAGTGTTACAGAATGAAGAGAGAACAAGAGAAGAGAGGAATTGGTTGTATCATATTCCATCAATAATGAGCTCCTTATATAGGATTACAATATAGAGTTTTCCTTAGAGAGGAATACACTTGGAGAACAAGCTAGAACATTCTGAATATGAGCCGATAATGGGTTTCCATATAAACTGTTTATAACACTCCCCCTTTAAAGTTCATTATCTAAAAATATCTTCAAAGTGCGTTATGCTGCCTCGTTAAAAACTTACTAGGAAAACCCAATGGAAAAACCTTAGTTAAGGAAAAAGAGTACAGCGCGCAACTACTCCCCCTCATGAGAATATCCGTGTAGATCTTTGACGTGATATAATCCAATAAGGTGAACTAACTTCTTGAAAGTAGCAGATGGAAGCTCCTTTAAAATCGTCACTTGAATAATCTTTAGAACATTGATATCGCCATTCTTCTTGGGTTTGGTGATGAATCTACTTTATCATTCTCTTCGCTCCACTTGATCTCATAAGTGAAAGACAAGGACTTTGGAAATGAGATGTTTCTCATTTGTGTGTTCTTTGTTGCCTCATTAAAACCTTTCATAGAAAAACCTAATGGGGTAAAAACCATGATAAGGAAAAATAGTACAACCACACATGCATCATCATATTTCTCCCCCTTGGAATCATCTTCTTCAGGAGATGCATTCCAATCCATAAATATCATCCTTGGGAGAATACTGTAAGTATAACCTCACTCAATAAAGTCGTATGATTATCTTATAATCATTTAAATCATTTAGACTTCTAGTCCATGACTCATTTTCGTAAGTGATCATT
>OVBJ01001300.1:0-30444 GCA_900406535.1 Noccaea bulbosa
TATTAAACCACCCTTTAAATAATTACTGACACTTAAAATAATTACAATAATTATTAAATAATTTTCCACAATTATTTAATATTATCTTATCATTAAATATCTCCAAATAATTATTAAATAATTTTCAAAATTAAATACTAATAATAATTAATTATTAATCCGAAAATTATTAATTAAACCAATTTAAATAATCATTAAATCCAATTAACCCATTAAATTGGATTAAACCAATCAATTTCGATTAACCAAATAATTTCTAATTTCCAATTCAATTAAATCGGTTAGCCAACCTAAACCGACAATGGTGTCGACACCAAACTTGGTGTCGATCGACGCCTGATTTCCAGATCGAAACCGAGTTCATCGAATTAACACATGAAACACACAATCATCAACCAACCGCCACAAACACGATTAAAACTCACAAATACCACATAAACAACACAAAAATTACCAATAACACATCAATCCAACAATCAACCGTTTCCCATCTAGAAACCACAGACCTACAGTCACGCACTCACCTTGATTCAGGTTGAAAGAGATGAAAGGAAGATGAACAGTATCGCCGTGAACAGTATTGTCGTGAACAGTATCGCCGTAAACAGTAACTCTGGCGCTGAACAGTGATTCCAGCATGAACAGTGATTCCGGCGTGAATAGTGATTTCGTCGATGAACAGTGCCAAACGCCCAAAACTCTAATTTTCTCATTATCCACTTTATTTCACGATTTTCTGACGACCCCTTTGAGAAACGAGCCCCTTTTCTCTTTTAAACTTGTAGTTAAGACTCTCTCTTTAAACCAGCCCAATAAACCGGAAGTCAATCAAAACGAACCGAAATCAATTCTCCGAACCGGTGTCGATCGACGCCAGTCTGTAGTGTCGCTCGGCACCACACAAAAATTATAATTCTCTGGATTACGGATGTTACACTATATCAGAAAATAAATCTTTTATAGCAATGTCATTCTGTGTAATTATTGAAAATAAAAAGGACATTTTTGGTTTAATTTGTTTTCTCTCTCTAACACAAACTAATTTAGAAACATGGATTGGTATTTACCTAATTTTCAAAGAATTCATTGGTATTCACCTCATCAACCCTAAATTAAGTGACTTTTGGTCATCACAATATCATAAAGATAAAGTTAATAAAGTCGGACCCACTAGCTATTATCAGTTTATCATTATTCCCTCCGTTCTTTAATACTTGATGTTTTAGAGTTTTCACATAGATTAAGAAACAATTAATGCTTAACTTTTACTGTATTAGTTTTTTATTTTAAACAACTATTAACCAATAAAAATTATAGATTTCTCTTAAAGTTTGTATTTTTGTAACATTTATTAGCAAAAAGTAATTTTAAAAGTTAAAATATCAAATAATTTTATTATATAAAGCTGGATGCACGCGACGTGGTTGCGACACGTAGGATTTTTATAATTTATAAGATCGCGACATATGTTAATTTTAATTTTAACGTATTGAGATCTTGACAAGTGTATTGCAAACAAAAACTAATTAAAAATGTTGAAAAGGAAAAATATATCTGCCAAATTCTAACGAAAAATATTTCATATTCTTAATGTTAAAAAGAAATTTTTTTTTTGTAGGCCTTATATTCTAAGATAAAAAACGGAAAACATATTTTTTTTCATTTTCTATCTAAAAAAGGTTCCATATTGTAAAAGGAAAAGAAAAAAAATAGTTTTTCATGCATCACATATATTCTAAGTGAAACATATTCCATATTCTAATGGAAAAAGGAAAAAAATAGTTTTGCATGTCATATTCTAACGAAAACTTAAAAAATGCATATTTACCATATCATGTGTCTTGAAAAAGTTTGCATATTTAAGCTCATATTCTAAGTAAAAAATGTTCCAAATTCTAACGGAAAATATTTCATATTCTAACGGAATAAGAAAAATGTTTTTTTGCATGCCTCATATTTTAAGATAAAAAACGAAAAATGTATATATTTACCATATTCTAACTGTAAAAAGTTTTATATTTTAACGGAAAAAAGGAAAACAAAATTTGCATGCCTCCTATTCTAAGATAAAAAGGTTCCATATTGTAACAGAAAAAAAAATAATATCTATATGTCTTACCAAACTCTACATAATAAGTTATAGCCTTCAAAATTTTTTTGTGTGATTCTATCTTTTTTTCTTCTCTCTACAATTTAGAATAAGAAAACTCATATTTTTGAATATTCAAGAAATCAGTAAAGATTATTTCCCTCTAAATCAATTGGATCGAGATCGAAATTATCGTCATACTATAGTATAGTACGTGTTATTTTAAAATGAAAAGCTAGAAATCCTAAAGAAAAATAATATCCTTGTGAGAGTGGACCTTCTATTAGTTGATGAAAATGTTAGTAATATATGTTTTCTATTTATATTGATATATTCATAATATAAATATAAACAGAAGTTTTGTTTTTGTTTTAAAAAAAAATACATAATTTAAGTTTTTTTGCATATTCAAAAATTTTTTATCGGATTTTTAATATTATTTTATTTATTTTTAAAATAATCATTTTTTTTTGACAAAAAAATAAATCTCACATATACAAGGGACTTTATCTAGTATAAAATAAATAACCAAATTTAAATATTAAATATTAAAGAACGGAGGGGATATAATTTTATGAATTATATACTTTTTCGAAACTGACGTTATACACCACGTCATGACATCACAGGCTCACACCACCCACATCATCCACATCATATGCCGTTCGCATTTGCTTACGTCAGTTCCGTCATCACTAGTGACGATGGCTCTTTTTTAGAAAATATTTATTTTCATGACTTTGGCTCTTTGTTCTGAAAGCAGCATTATTATTTTATAGAAACTATGTATCTATTTAAAAGAACTTTCAAAAGACTCAAAAGTCAAAACTAATACTCCAAGTAAACAACAAGTGAAATCAAAATATAAAACCTACAATATCTAAAATTATATTTGAATTTTAAATATATTTGGAGTTTAATAAGAAGGGTGATGGAAGAAAAAGTCTCTAAAATGTGATCATGTTGGTATATGGCGTCATACGCGGATCCTTTGGCATCATCATACACGGATTTTCCCAGTCTTTGTTTTCTGTTTGTCAACTTTCATTTGAGTCTTTCTTTTATATTTTTTCTTCCGACCATGTTTTTAAGCTATGCTTAAATCATTATTATAATAATGTTGTTAAAAAAAAATAAAAAATCATTATTATAATCGAAATTATTATGAGAAATTACTCAGACTACCACTAATTTATCTGTAAATAACTAGACTAGCTTCTAATAAATATTATTTACTAGATTAACTCTAATTTGGGGTTTAAGTTTTTGAATTTAGGTTTTTGGGTTAGGGTTTAGATATTGGATTTAAGATTTATATTTTTAGGTTTAAGATTTAGTTTTTTGGGTTTAGGATTTATATTTGGGTTTAGGGTTAAGATTTTGTGTTTAGGGTTTATATTGTGGGTTTAGTGTTTTTGGGTTTAGGGTTTAATTTTTTGGGTTTAAAGTTTAAATTTTCGATTTAGGGTTTTTTTTTTAGGTTTAGAGTTTAGATTTTTGGGTTTAGGATTTAGATTACGGGTTTAGGGTTTAGATTTTAGTTTCAAAAAATAAAACTGTCACCATGTAAAGAAAGTCTGTCACTATGTAAAAAACTCATTGTGGTGACAGATTTATATTACATCTACCATAAGTCTATCGTCATTAACACTTAAAAAAATAATCTGGCACTTCATGTTTTCGGAAATCTGCTGGAGATTAACCAAATAAGTAAAGAAAGTGTGTCACCGTAATTTAAGTCTGGCAGACATAAATAACCCTGTTGCATCAGTAGCAATAAATCGGACAAATAAGTCTGGCATAGTAAACAAAACTGTCGCAAAAAATAAATCTGTTGTTTCGTTATAAGTAAATCTATCATATAAATGAAAAATTTGCTATCAAATTAGTAATTTTAAAATGATTTGTGTCAATCTAGTAATAATCATACAAATTTCTGCTATTTTAGTAATTTTTCCAATTATTATTAATTTTTTTTTTTTTTTTTTTTTTCCTTTTTTTNTGGTTCTTCTCATCTTCAGAGTGAAGCTGTCTCTTTCATTCACCACCACTTCACCTCATTATGTCCTCTTTGTTCTCAAACTCGATCATATATCCTTTAAATATCTCTTCCTTCTTGACGTTTCCATCAATTCTCTCTTCCTTTTTCATATCTGATAGGTCCCAACTTGGTTATTTCCTCCATCCATTTGCCTGGTCTTTAATCCTATCCTTCAACTTCATTTTACTGTTGTGCAGATCTCAAACCCCTCTGCTTTTGATTCTCCGTTCTTCTTTTTGCTTCGTTTTTCTGAATCTTTTCAGCGGTTTTTCCCTACAATTTTGTTTGAATCTTTCTCGAAAATTGTCCCTTTCCTTTTGACTTTAGATTGGTACATTGATTCGGAGGCGCAAGAGTAATGTTCTGTCGCAAAAATTGCAACTTTCCTTCGCTTTTGTCTGTATGATTCATACCTCAAAATCCCAATTTTTTTTCTTTCTTTTATTCACCTTTTAATTCTGGGCTTGATTGATTCCCTATTTGAAATGTAAATTTTGGGCTTTTGGAATCTGAAATCGATCTCAATAACAGAGCTTTTGAGTGATATAATTTCTGTAAAGATAAAAAAAAAAATGGCTACTTTAACTGAGCCATCATCATCTCTAAGTTTCACATCTTCTCATTTCTCTAATGGCTCTATTGGGTTCAATAATTTATCATCAAGCTCAGCTTCTAATCTCGAAGTTATTAGTCTGAGCAAACTCAGCTCCAATCTTGAGCAGCTTCTCAGCAATCCAGATTGTGATTATTACACCGATGCAGAGATCATTGTCGATGGCGTTCCTGTTGGTGTTCATAGATGCATTTTAGCTGCAAGAAGCAAGTTTTTCCAGGAACTGTTCAAGAAAGAGAAGAAAAGTTCCAAGCTTGAGATACCAAAGTACCATTTGAAAGAGATGTTGCCTTATGGAGTTGTTGGGCATGAAGCTTTCTTGTATTTCCTGAGTTATATCTACACTGGGAGATTAAAGCCGTTCCCTTTGGAGGTTTCGACTTGCGTTGATTCAGTTTGTGCTCATGATTCTTGTCGACCTGCAATTGATTTTGTTGTTGAGTTGATGTATGCTTCATCTGTTCTCCAAGTTCCAGAGCTAGTTTCATCTTTTCAGGTCTGTAAACTAAAAAAGAAAATATCTTTCTTTCTTCTGTGTTCTTGATTAAATGAGAGATTAATGGTTTTCTACTGTTATGTTTTTGTGTTTGCAGCGAAGGCTTTGCAACTTTGTGGAGAAATCTCTTGTTGAGAATGTTCTTCCGATTCTTTTGGTTGCTTTCAACTGTAAGTTGACTCAGCTGCTTGATCAATGTATAGAGAGAGTGGCGAGGTCAGATCTCCACAGGCTATGTATCCAAAAGGAGGTTCCTTTTGAAGTATCTGAGAAAATCAAACAGATTCGTCTCAAGTCTCCACAAGATGAAGAAGAAAATCCCAAGGGCTCAGATAAAATGCTTGAGAGAACAGGGAAAATTCTCAAGGCGTTGGATTCTGATGACGTTGAGCTTGTGAAGCTTCTTTTGACTGAGTCTGATATCACTCTTGATCAAGCCAATGGTCTGCATTATTCAGTAATGTACAGTGATCCCAAAGTTGTTTCCGAGATTCTTGCTCTTGATATGGGTGATGTGAACCACAGAAACTCCCGGGGTTACACGGTTCTTCATTTCGCTGCAATGCGTAAAGAGCCATCAATCATCATTTGGCTACTCAAAGAAGGTGCCAAGGCGTCTGATTTCACATGTGATGGACGTAGTGCGGTTAACATATGTAGAAGATTGACAACTCCAAAGGATTATCATACGAAAACAGCGAAAGGGCGGGAGGCTAGTAAAGCTAGCAAAGCTCGGTTATGCATAGATCTCTTGGAAAGAGAGATAAGGAGGAACCCGATGGTTGCAGATGCACCAATATGTTCTCTTTCTATGCCTGAAGATCTCCAAATGAGACTGATGTACCTAGAAAAGAGAGGTAAATTTGACTGATGATTGGCGAATTCTTCTGTTATCTTTATGGCATATTTTTTTTTTGTTAAAGCATCAAGCTCTTTTTTGTTGCAGTGGGGCTTGCTCAGTTGTTCTTTCCAACAGAAGCTAATGTGGCTATGGACATTGCTAATGTAGAAGGTACAAGCGAGTTCACGGGTCTTCCACCGCCTTCAAATGGGTTAACCGGAAACTTGAGTCAGGTTGATTTAAACGAAACTCCTCATATGCAAACCAAAAGACTTCTTACTCGTATGGATGCTCTAATGAAAACAGGTAACAAAAAAGCTTTGCTCTTTGTGAGAGACTCTTCTTCTTCTTCTGCTGTTCTTTTTCTCTTGACACTCTTCACTAAACGTTTTCGCAATGCAGTCGAGACCGGTCGAAGATATTTTCCATATGGCTCAGAGGTTCTAGACAAGTACATGGAAGAGTACATAGATGAAGACATTCTCGATGATTTTCATATTGAGAAAGGATCTCCACAAGAGAGAAGATTGAAGAGAACGAGGTATAGAGAGCTTAAGGATGATCTCCAAAAGGCCTATAGCAAAGACAAAGAGTCTAAGATTGCGCGGTCTTGTCTTTCTGCTTCATCCTCTCCTTCATCTTCTTCTTCTTTAAGAGATGGCCTGAAGGACAAATCATGAAACTCTACTATAAGTTAAACGTAATTAGAGATCTTTGTTGAAAAGGTTTTGTCTTTTTGGGTGTTATTTAGATCTTATACAGATACTTTAGGTTCCGTTTCAATAAAGAGGGATGGATAGTTAGTTGTACAACAGTAACAACATTAGGAATGCTTATTAACCCAAAAAACATTCTAACTATATGAAACCTTTTATCTTTGATACTTGGGTATACATCTTTAGAATCTACTAGAGACTCTCACAGTTAAATCTATAACAAACAAAAAATCGCACAATCACAAATGACATGATCTTTTGTCACAGCTATCTTTACATAGTGGCCAAGAGCAAAGGACAAAATCCATTGTTACAAACAGCCTGTAATAATGCATTCTGGACAAGAGCTGTCACAACAACAGGTATGTCCCAGTAAATAGATGTTAGCTGATCTCCTTAATCCTGATCAAATACTCGTCTCCACCAACAAAGAAACCATTTTCAAGTTGCGTCATAATATTTCAAAGCTTGTCCTGTGTGCCTTTCTTTCCTTTGGGAAGCAATAGAAGAGATGGTATCGACGAAGGACAAGCCTAAAACAATTTGCTGAGCTTTTAAGTACAGTCCAAGAATCCCTTCTTGAGTTCTGTAGTGCATCAACATTAGCTTATACTCGTGGAGAATCTCTGTTCTTTCCACTTTCCGCATTCCCCAAGTCCTTCTTTGTTCCATTTATATCACTGTACTGATGAAATGACCAGTAAGACTTCAACTCAGGTAGATGCATTCTTTATCCTTTCCCAAGTAGCTGGACCTTCAGGGTGGGTAATGACAAAGTATGACACAAACCGGGGATTAGAAACACCAACAATAGTGCCTAGTGTCAGCCTCAGCGTCAATGCCTCTCTTTCCCTCAGCCAAATATACATTGAGAATCTCTTATGTATTCTCTCCATACTATAACACAAATATGTAGGGGATTCGACAAGAGATTCAATTGGATAACCCAAATAATCTGTTAGTAGACTGATCTTCTTCTCTATGATATCTTTAGGCCGGCTGAGTATATGAGGAGCCCGCTTAACAACCTTGGTAACCACATTATAGTCCAAACCAGCTTTCACAAGGCAATCAAATCTCTCTTGTAGCTCATCTCCTCTCCCTTGGAACTTTTTCTGAGCAATCACCATCTCATCGGAGTTCTCTACATAACCTAGCTTCAACAAGAACGCCGTCTTCTCTGCGTTCCTCAAATCCAATGAGTCAAGTTGAACACCTCTAGCTTTTGCTTTAGATGCTAAACTGAACAATCTCAAAGGCTCTTCTTTTATGATCCTACATAACTCTTCTCTTCCGATTTTCAATCTATTCAAAACAGCTTTGGATCCTAGCAGAGGGGATGATGAACAGATAAGCTTCATGTGACGCATTACAAACTCGACGATAAACTGCTTTTCCATTCTGATACGTATCAAGAATTTCAAAGCCTCCAAGACTCTCTGCAAAGATTTTTCTAATAACATCTCTGGGTGGTCTATCACTAATCTGTCGATTTCATTCATCTCAAATCCCACTTTACGCAAATTATCAAACATAACACAAGCTTGATTCCCAGAAGTTTCACCCACCAAATCTGGATATGTTTTCAAAACACTACATAGCTTCTCCTCTTTAAGTCCCACCTTCTCAAGGAGCTCCATTGTCCCAAGAATCCGACCCCAGTTATATGTTTTTCTATCTGACAGATTCCTCCCAAGCCAGTCACATCCTATGTTAACATCCTTCAACTTATCAACCACAGAAACAAATTGACTATCGATACCACCGACAAGAAGCGACGGGCAACAAGTTACAAGCTTAATGACCACAGGCTTTCTAACACCCAGGCTCTCATAAGCTCCAAGTTTCGATGCCAAAACCCCATTCTCGTATCCGAAAGCCTCTCTTGCTTCTTTATATACACGGCCAATCTTGCTACGCGGGATCCCATAACAGCAAAGAACATGGAAATTCTCAAACATGAGACCGTCGTCACTCAAAAGCACCTTGTCCCGTTGAAGAAAACAAGAAATCTCAGATGGACACAAACCTAAGCTCTCGTAAAATGGTTCGAACTCGTTGATGGGATTGTACCTTAGAAACTTAGTCAACGAGTGAGATATCTCCTCCTTCCGATTCCAAGTATCAATCTTGGACAACAAAGACAAGATATAACGTGGGGAATTCTTACTTATATGCTCTGCATCACCGAAGCTAAGCGTTCTTGTATTATGCAAGTAATCAAAGAGAGCTTTTTGAGCTTCGTTCTTCATAGCTCTCGAAACCCGGTTCCCGAAAACCCGTGTGGGTGATTGAGACCAATGTTCTCTCGAAGAAGATTTATCCCCACAGACGAATCTACCACTCTGAAAACATCTCACTGTACTGTAAACACTAGTAGAAAGTTTGGACCTTGAGACCTGGTTTTGATGAGCAATGGAGGAGAAAGCAACAAAGATGTTGAACTGACCAATCTTTTCCACTTTTTCCAGGAATCTGAAAAGCATCTTTGGAACCCTAAAACTAAGGCAACGAGAGGACAACGGTAAAACACAGGGGAGAAATCCAGAGCTATGCAAGATTCGTCAAAATCGTTTCTTTCTTTAACAACTCATCGAAAGAACTGAAATTTACCAGGAATTGAGGACTATTACGCGATTGAATCCTCCATTTACACCTGATTCTTAAGGTTTCGTCGCTCAAAATCGCTGCCAATTTGCTAAAACCTCTTTTGTTAGGGCTTTTCAAGTGACCCAGGAATGCAAATTACATGGAGGTCCTTGAGTACTTCGCTTTTTTTCTGTTCTAATAAAAAAAGAGGGCCTAAGGTTTCTGCAATTTAAAAAAACGTGGCTAAAACTTTCCCATAATTAAGATTGGTCAAAATCGTTTCTTTCTTTTACAACTCATCGAAAGAATTGAAATTTACCAGAAATTAAGGACTATTACGGTTAAATCTCTGCCAATTTGAATCCTCCATTTGCACCTGATTCTTAAGGTTTCGTCGCTCAAAATCTCTGCCAATTTGCTAAAACGGTAAAAAACTCTTTGTTAGGGCTTTTCAAGTGACCCAGGAATACAAGGAGGTCCTTGTACTCTTCGCTTTTTTTATTTGTTCCCAAAGTTTTGAAATGGTAAAAATTGTTAAAGAGGGCCTAAAATTTCTGCAATTTCTAAAACGTGTCTAAAACTTTCCCGGTCGTTACCCCACTCAAAGACTGGCTCCGATTGGCGTAAGGACTGTCCAGATTTTTTTTTGTGATTTTACAGTCCTTAAAGCCTATTTTAAAACAATCACACTTTTGATTCTTATTTTTACTCTAAAGCCTTAACTGTTGGCTGTTTCTTTTTTCCTCTTTAAACCCATTTTTTTTTTAAAGTCAAGTAAACGTGACTTTCAAATGACTGTAAAATTCTTTTTTGATTTGTTGCATTTTTTTTTCAGTTGAGTTTTATTTTTATGATAATTTATCTAAAAAAAAAAATGTGTTGCTAGAAAACTCAAATAATTTAAAACAATCCAAATCAAATCCAATAAATAGAATCTAGATTATTCAAAATAGATTTTGTTTTGAGAAAAAAATAAAATAATCAGTTTCTGATAAATATTTTTTTTATTAAATGAAAATCTGTAATTTTAATTAGCAACCAATTTATTATACACAGAAAGTAATAAATATATATATATATATATTTTATTTTATTTTTGTCAAGCAAAATTTTTATTAGATATAAATTACAGATTGGATTAATAAAAATAAATTAGAAAAAATTGTCAACAATATTATATTCAAGATAAAAAAAATTATGATAATTTAAAGATAACAGTGACAGTTTTTAAAGCTTTTGTTACCAATCAGATTTTCAAAACATTTAAAAGTAACAGTTAGAGTTTTAATAGCCAAAATCTCTACAGCCAAAATCCAACAGTCACAGCCTAAAGCCACAGTCGTTACCAATCGGGACTTTTGTGTGTGCAGAGCCTATTAAAGGCCGGAGGCGGAAAAGCGGCCAATCAGTACCCCAACTAAAATAATTGTTCCTGATTCGTATCTGTACTAAAAACGTGTACCAATTAATACCCCAACTAATAAAAAACTATTTTTTCGTACCCAAACTAATTGCATCGTGGCCAAAACATACATTGACTAACGGAGAAATGATCAACGGCGATTTCTAGTTAATGGTGCTGACATGGCTTGACACGTCACCTGCCACATGGACGAATTATCAAAACGACGTCGTTTCGATAATCTCTGAAAATAAGAAAAAACTGGTGCTTCCAAAAATCGAACCCGCATCCTCAACATCGAAAGAACACACAGCTGACCAGTAGGATACGTCTACATTGTTATATATATTTACATCTCATATATATATAAACATACATGATCTTGATGATTTTGTTCAATTGTTGCAGATTATTGTCTCTGTATTTTAACAATCATAACTCGAATATCTATTTAACAGTTAACCCGAATTAATTAAAATTTTGGATTTAAAATATTATTAACCAAAATTCTAATATAATTAATTTAAACTAATAAATTACTCATTTAAAATAAAATTATGTAGTTAAAGGATTATCAACCAAAATTCTAATTTAAAATAATATTATTAACCAAAATTCTAATTTTTTTTAACTTCTACCCAATTAAGTTGGTCCGTACGTATCATAATTCATTTTAGATGTTTGTAATCGTTTTCATTAGATACAGTTATCAACCAAGCCTAGTTGGCCAGCAGGCACTTGTACCAAACTCTTAGCCCAATTAGAGTAACTGAAGTTAATTACTGTTTGTTCTTACCAATCCAGAGGGACCAAGTGTCCAAGAGGAGAACTTTAGCAAAAAAAAAAAAAAAAAAAAAAAAAAAGAGGCCCANGGAGAAGTTACAAACAATAACAAAAACAAAATAGCTACAAAACCAAACTAAAAAAAAAAAAAACATAATCACTTGAGACTAATCTGATAACATGTTACTCTCCTGTGAATTCTCTAACCCAAATTTTTTATTTTGTCTCTAATTCTCTAACCCAAATTTTTTATTTTGTTACTAACAAATTTTTTATTTTGTAGTCCATTATGTTAAAAAGATGGATTTTTTTTTTTTTTTTTTTTTTTTTGTTTCNGTATCCAAATCAAATGAATCAAGTATCTATTTATAGAGTATGAAAATGATGAATTTTAGTATAATTTTGTATGGAATAATTGATTTTAAATCATTCTAGAAAAAAATCAAAAATCTGAACAACTAATAAAAACACGACAAAATACATTTATCCATATATTATTATATAATATATTTTTCTTGTTCAATTAAAACACTCCACATGACATACAACACCTTACCCCCTTGATTCAGCGAGTTGAGTTTATTCAATCGCAAATTCTCCATATCAGTTTCAACTGTTGGTTAAACACACCACTGCAAGCAATAAACTGTTGATTTTTTTCTTTTCCAACTAAGCCATTGTAAGTAGTCTAAGAAGTTAACATTATCCAAAAAACTAAGAAGTTAATTCTAGAAACATTTTTTCTTATGTTCACAACTCATATATACAGCAGCGACACTA
Source organism: Noccaea bulbosa (assembly GCA_900406535.1). Lineage (NCBI taxonomy): Eukaryota > Viridiplantae > Streptophyta > Magnoliopsida > Brassicales > Brassicaceae > Noccaea > Noccaea bulbosa. The sequence goes on from OVBJ01001300.1 coordinate 12,351, forward strand.
ATTTACATGTTCAAAATATTTACTTAAGCAACTTCAAATTTAGGAGTATTGTTCAATATTGTAAGTTTTCAACTGAGCAGAAGAAACTAAAATTAGCGTAGAATGCAGCTTCAATATTGGATCATAAATCAAACTATGACAATTAACCAAAATACAACAAAAAGTGAGGATATATATAGTAATGTGTTTATTTTGTATTTTGTGTATGTACATTAGTTAGGCAAAGAAGACAATATATGGTGGGGATTACGTGTGAAGCTCCATAAGAATACGTTTTAATTGGACGACATGCAAAATAATATACAACTTATTTTTTTGACATTAAATAACATACAACTAAGTACACATTTTCTGGTGCACTCATTGTAAAATTAGAAGTGCGGTCCATTAGAAGCTAATGATATGATATCTAAACTAAAATGACGTAATTTAAAATTAATATCACATGAAAGAGTACATATACAGCTTAGTTATTAAATACATTATCAATGATTCAATATACTAATTCTTGCATATAAAGTACACACAACTATGTTAATAAAGGCTTCTAAAACCCTAACTCATCTCTATAAATACCAAAACTAACTTCACACCTAACACATACAAAACCAAATCTTTTTTCGCTTAGCTTCTTCTTTACAATCATCTTGTAATCATCTGAGTGATGGAAACCAAAACCAGTGCCTTGTTTCTCTTCTTACTCATTACAATATTATTCAATACTACCAGAAAAACCCAAGGAAGACAACATAAAAACCCTAGTTCCTCATCATCTTCCTTTCTCGTTCTTGCCTTGACCAAATCAAGTGTTTCTCTCCCCACACCAAAGTCTCAAATCAAAAAAACGATCAATAAGTCATCATCAGTAGATGTAGTAATGGAGCCCTTGAGAGAAGTGAGAGATGGTTATTTGATAACCTTAAAAATTGGAACACCTCCCCAAGCAGTCCAAGTGTACATGGACACAGGAAGTGATCTCACTTGGGTCCCATGTGGGAATCTAAGTTTTGATTGCATAGATTGTTATGATTTTAATAACAATCTAAAATTATCTTCAATATTCTCTCCTCTTCACTCATCTTCATCGTTTACAGCCTCTTGTGCTAGCTCCTTTTGCGTCGAGATCCATAGCTCAGACAACCCTTTTGATCCTTGCGCAGTCGCTGGCTGCTCTGTGCGTATGCTTCTCAAGTCCAATTGCTTAAGGCCTTGTCCTTCCTTTGCTTATGCTTATGGTGAAGGTGGTCTTGTCTCTGGGATACTGACCAGAGATATACTGAAGGCTCCAACCAGGGATGTCCCAAGATTATCTTTCGGCTGCGTAGCTTCCACATACCGAGAACCTATTGGCATTGCTGGGTTTGGAAGAGGTTTACTCTCTTTCCCATCGCAGTTAGGGTTTGCTCAAAAGGGCTTCAGTCATTGTTTCTTGCCTTTCAAGTTTGTCAACAACCCTAACATCTCAAGCCCTTTGATCCTAGGAGACTCTGCTTTATCCATTAATCTCACAGACACTTTGCAGTTTACTCCCATGTTGAATACTCCAATGTACCCTAACAGCTACTACATCGGCTTAGAATCTATAACAATAGGCACAAATATCACTGCCACTCAAGTTCCCTTAACGTTAAGACAGTTTGATTCACAAGGAAATGGAGGAATGTTGATTGATTCAGGTACGACTTACACACATTTACCCGATCCTTTGTACTCACAACTCCTCACAACTCTCCAATCAACCATCACATACCCTAGGGCTACGGAAACAGAATCAAGAACGGGCTTTGATCTCTGCTACAAAGTCCCATGTCTTAACAACAATCTTACTAGTCTAGAAAACGATGTAATGATGATCTTTCCTTCAATCACATTTCATTTCTTGAACAATGCGACCTTACTTCTTCCTCAAGGCAACTCTTTTTATGCAATGAGCGCACCTAGCGACGGCTCGGTGGTGAAATGCTTGTTGTATCGGAACATGGAAGATGCAAATTACGGCCCCGCCGGAGTTTTTGGGAGCTTTCAGCAGCAGAATGTGAAGGTTGTGTATGATTTGGAGAAAGAGAGAATAGGGTTTCAAGCTACGGATTGTGTCTTAGAAGCTGTTTCACACGGACTTTACTAAGGCTCGTGAAAAAACAAAAATCAATCTTTTGAGATGATTTCCGATTTATTGTGTGTTGTTGTCTGTTTTTGTTTGTTTGTTTATCTGTTGTAATGTTGTTCTTGTTTGAGTTTTTTCGATATCTCTTTATATTTTTGGGAATTTTCTTTTGATTTATTTATGTTTAGGAGTTTAAAATTAAGTGTCCTTTTTGTGGATTAATGATTAGGGTTCTTGCGCTGGAGACTTTAGCTAAATGTAGAAAATGAGTTGGAAATTTTTTGTTTTGGGTAATTGGATGAGTTGGAACTGATAAGGAACATGTCGTCGTCGTCGTGGAATACGAGGTGTATTATAGATTGAAATCAAATGTAGAGTATAAGAGGACAAAACTGTATTGTCTACACATTATGCAAAATCGTAGATGTATGTATACGTATACGTTTACATATTATGTGTCAAACATATAAACTAATGCGACATGATATTCTTGAAAGAAAAAAATCCTTTTTATTTTAACTTTTTCAACTACACCAAATATATACGGTCCTTCATAAAAAATTCCTTTGTATTCGCTTAATCATAAAAAGAAAAACTATTGCATAGTGGATAAATACATGATTGAATAACACCCCTTTTAACTTTTTATTTTCTTTTGATAAAAAGAAAAACTTAACTTTTTCATACAACATCTTACAACTATACTTGAAAAATGGCAATTCTCATCACTTTTTTAAGTGGCAATTCTCATAATTTTTTTAATTCTTGCCTTCAAGTCCTCAACAATAAATAAATGGGTCCAGTGATGGAAAATACCCCACAACTAGAAATTGGAAATTAAACGTGTTTATGAATAGAAAACTACAGCTCGAAATTAAATGTACTCGAAATTAAATGTACTCCCTACGTAACTACGTTCCTTAGTATTTGATGTTTAGACTCTTCTTATTTGTTCCATATTGTTTGATGTTTTAGCTTTTAAAGTTACTTTTTGCTAATAAATGTTACAAAAATGCAAACTTCCAGAGAAATTTAGAACTTTTATTGGTTAATAGTTATTTAAAATGAAAAAATAATACAATAAAAGTTAAACATTAATTGTTTCTTAATCTATGTTAAAAATCTAAAACATCAAGTATTAAAGAACAAAATGAATACGTTTTTTTGACTACAAAGAAGCTCAGTGCCTTTGATTATATATGTAATCTCTTAAAATTAGTTACAGTATCATACATAACATGTAAAATAGTCTCTTCACCGTCCAATATATAACTATTTGAACTCAAGATGTTTTTTAAAGAAGAATCTACGTTTTGTAACTTGTAACTTGTAGAATTGCCCAAAAAAAATAAACTTGTAACTTGTAACACTATCTATTGTTGGGGGGTTTTGTAGTATTTAAAATAAATACGAGGGGTTTTTTGGTAATTAGATAATTTTGGGGGTTGTTCTCACAAGTCTCGTGTCGTATTCACGAGCCGTATAATATTTGCTCTTTGATATTTCTCTGCTTTCGTCCTCGGGAGAGAGAAAGAGAGATTGGTTGTTTGTTGACGAAGCTTCTTCGTTCTCTCTTCCTCGTTTTTGGAACTTTTCTGTCTTTCGATCGTCAACGCGTTTCTCATCTGCGATTTATTTTATATTTCGAGCAGAAGATTCTCGAGCTTCAATACTCTTCAGATCAATAATCATGGCGAGCGCTGGAAATAAGAACATCAACGCGAAATTGGTTAGCTTCTACTTTTTTTTTTTTTCTTATTAGGTCAATCATTTTTGGGCCTTTGAATGATGATCGTGAATTCACTGTTATCTTCTGGAGAATTTTGATTGGATCGTCGATTTCCGATGCCGTTCCATCTCCAATTTAGGGGAAATTTTGACCGAGTTTCTGTTCCTTGATGCTGTTTTTCATCCTAATTTCATAGTTTCTGAAACTGCATGTGTTCCCTGTTTGAAGCTAGGGTTTTGAGTTCGAGTTGACACCCGATCTGGTACTAGTCTTCGTTTTAGGGTTCTAATGAATCATCTATTTCGTATGATGAGCCCTATGGTGAATTGATGATCTATTCTGAAATTGATGATCACAGTACTGTGTAGATCGAATTGTTGATCAGCTACTTTGGTTGAATCTCTAAATATATCGTTTAATTTGTTGTAAATCTGGTCTATAATGATCTGCATTATGTACCACTGGATAGTAAGACTGTATCATCTGAGGTCATCGTTAAGTAAGGTCTCTCTGTTAGCATCTGATGCAGAAGACTATTCTGTTTCCTTTCGGCGCGTAACTTGGTTAAGTCGTTCAGGTATTACTTGGAGATGTTGGAGCTGGAAAATCAAGTCTTGTTCTTCGGTTCGTCAAAGATCAGTTTGTTGAATTCCAGGTTGGTGGAAATTCTCCTTTAGTGACTTTTCTAAAGATATCGGTTCGCATTTCTGTGGCTGATTCTTGGACTTTTGGATACTCGTTGTGTTAACAGGAATCAACCATAGGTGCAGCTTTCTTCTCTCAAACATTGGCTGTGAATGATGCAACTGTGAAGTTTGAGATATGGGACACAGCTGGTCAGGAACGATACCATAGCTTGGCTCCAATGTACTACAGGGGTGCAGCTGCTGCAATTATCGTCTTTGACATTACAAATCAAGTACGAATTCACAATGTCAAGAATGTGCTTACTAACTTGCTGATGAGCTGTGGACTTTAGGTTTGCTTAACTTTTTCTTTCTATTGTCACAGGCGTCGTTTGAGAGGGCAAAGAAATGGGTTCAGGAACTGCAGGCACAAGGTAAGGAATCGCTGACTATTGGTTTGATAATGTATATATATAGCTAGTTGATGATATATACTTGCCTATAATGGATATTTGACTGTATATTCTTGTTTTGTTGCTGCCGTGTGTGTAGGTAACCCTAATATGGTGATGGCTCTTGCTGGAAACAAAGCTGATTTATTAGATGCAAGGAAAGTGACTGCAGAGGTAAAGCAATTCTTCCTCTTCTGTTCAGCTCTTGTCTGATTTTTTTTCCCTACTGTCGACAAAAACTTTTGCCATATACGGGGAAAAATGTTGGAACGGAATTCGACTGATGCTTTTCATTTCCGAATTGTGTGTGTTAGTTCCTGATAATCACACTATTTGTCTCATTTACAGGAAGCGGAGATATATGCTCAAGAGAACAGCCTTTTCTTCATGGAAACCTCAGCAAAGACTGCAACAAATGTCAAAGACATATTCTACGAAATCGGTGAGAAAGCAAATTTCAAACAAGTTGTTTTTCTTGCTTCCAAGTAAATTCCTTATCACTCTCTAATATGCTCTAATGGCTACAGCGAAAAGGCTACCACGCGTACAGCCAGCAGAGAACCCTACGGGAATGGTTCTTCCAGGGCCAGGGGCTACGGCTGTGAGTTCATCGTCGTGTTGTGCTTAGTTTCCTACCTTAAGAGAGGCCTCTCTTTTTTGGTTTAGTCACATAGTAGAAAACATCGAGACTTTGTGTTTGCTTCTTCTTCTCCTTCTCTTGACGTTGTTGCTAAACTTTGCTTGCATTGACTACAAAAGTGTATATCATGATGATTCGAAGATTTGTACTTGGAAAGATTCACTTGAATCTCTCTATTGTAATTACATATCATAACTTAAGTGTGCGTGCGTGCGTGTCTTTGCTTCTATGTTTTGCGCACCAACTCCGTTATTCATGTATTGTATGTGCACGGTTTATGCATAAGCCCACATTTTAAACCACTAATCACATAATTATATTATCATATACTATATACCTACGAACCAATCTGATCCTGTGAGCATTAGTTTACCCGAAAAAATGGAGAAATACAAAAGTTGCAGGATGTTTACAAAAGTAATAATAAAACCAAAAAGCAATTGAACTCGTACTGAATAAATATCATTAAAGTTAAAAACAGATTTTTGACAACATATCTCAGAGATCAAGAAGCCTCTTCGAGTTTCAGACGCGGAACAGCATTCATCGACTGGAGTTCCTGCAACCATGATGTATTGCGCAGAAAGAAAAGTTAAGGAAATAACCAAAACAAGCAAAAGCAGAAAACTATACTAGTGGAACTGAATGGAACCAAAAAGGGGACTAATTAGATAGTTACCAGAAAAAGAAAAGAAAAAAGACGAAAAACCGAGTGGATCAAGCGTATTTACCTGGAAGAGGAGCTTGCCTGCGTATGGGATTTTCATAGTAGCGATGTTACTGCCATCTTTACAGGTTGAACAAACTGCCTTCTTCAGCTTGTAGTTGTAATACCCCAATAAACCGCAAGCTCTGCAAACCTGCATTAACATGTTACATTAGTGTTTTCCATATTTGATGAAACCGTTTCAGACTTCGCCACTTATCAAAAAAATAAAAAAAATTATGATTTTTTTTATTACTTGAACTTCAAAAGGATCACTAGAAACCATGAGTCGCTCATAGATCAAATTACTGGCCCCATAAGCAATCAGACAATCTCGTTCCATTTCTCCCACTCGTAAACCTGTTAAACAGTATTAGAGACACAATTGAGAAAACAATTTATAGTCCCAAATCACAAGTTCGCTAGCTGACCGACTCTAGAATCCACCAGAAAAGAGAAAAGCCCTCGACTTTGATTAGTAATTTTCCCCTACTTAGTTGCTTGCAAGGAAATTTAGAAAAAGTCAACACGTATAAAACAAGGAAAACACCTAAGAAGCAAAAAAAGAAAGTTCACATAGCCAAAAATATTAATAAAATAGCTAAAACCCAAACAGAAAATAGGAAAGATTTTGAAGTAAGGAAATTCAGAATATGTAAAAACCTATAAGGAAAAGGAAAACTCACACCAAGCAAAAATAAGAAAGTATACATAAATTGCCCAAAATATTAAAACGACGTTTCATTTCCTACATATTATTATACCATTCAGAGAGAAGATGTAGGAGTTAAAAGGCACATATACCTCCATTTTTAGATTTCCCTTCAGTAGGCTGTCTTGTCATCATGACACGAGGTCCACTCCCTCGCGCATGCATTTTGTCCAGGACCTATTTCAAATTAGTACAAAAACAGTTATTGTATGTTTCAAAAATTTGTGATTACGACACAGCAAAAATGGTTCAATATATGTTAAGAGGAACCTCACCATGTGTTTCAGTTTCTGGTAATATATTGGCCCCATAAAGATGTATGCTTGTAATGGCTCGCCACTGAGACCTGCGAGACTCTCAAGGTCATCAGGTTCATGTACAAAGAAAGAAACCACAAACACTAAATAGTTTTGGAATAAGAATGAGTATGACCGAATCTTTTAAATTTTAAATGATAGCGTCTTAGTCCAATTTTAGTGATCCTAAACGACTTTGTATTCGAAGAATCTAACAACAGACAGACACTAGAATGCATTTCAACATATAATTTGCAAATTCTGAAATCTGTGAAGAATCATGAAGCAATACCTGAGTATAACACGTCCTTCCCACTGTAGGAAAACCCTTTCTCCACAAGGGTCGCACTGAAATGATAGAAATCCGACGACGTTAAACCCAAAAACAAAAATTTAGTTATTGAAGAAGAAACCTTATATCTAAGAGAGAGAGAGAGAGAGACACAGAGAAAGGTACCTTATAGTCTCAACTTTGTCAGCATGACCACTTCTTTCTCCAAAAGCACTACCATAGTGAAATCTCCCACAATTAACTCCAGCCTTACTTCCAAGGAGTTCTATCATCTTACCTACTGTCATACGACTGTGAGAAGAAAAATGTTAATACATTCGACAGTTTTAAAACAAAATCTAAAGTAATCAAGAACTCCAGATGAAACCCCAAGATTTTGGACCATACAACTGTCGCTTCAAGTTAGGTACCAAACATAGAATCGACTAATTTTTCCTCATAGATTGTTACTTGTTTTTTTCTTATAGTCAGGGCAATGTGAGGATAACAATGAAGCAAAAAATCCACACGAATCTCCAAATAAACCCACACACTCGCACACAAAATGAAGGAAGCTTTTTTTTGGCTCTACACTATAAAAAGGCATCTAACGTGCACATAGCGATAGAAAGAAATCTTATGTAGAATATTTAATAACCTTGGGAAACCATGAGGATTCATGATCAAATCAGGGCAAATTCCAAGCTCGGAAAATGGAAAATCTTCCTGCTGAACGATTGTACCACATACACCTTTCTGCCCATGCCTACTGCTGAACTTGTCGCCAAGCTAAAAAATGGCCGAACCAAGACACAGTTAACACTGTAGAACATGAGACTTAGGGGTAGAAACATAACAGTAAAATTTCTCACCTCTGGTCGACGAGTATGTCGGATAATATATTTGATGCATAAGTGGCTGTTCCTGTCAGAACAGATAGCAACTCTGTCGACCACTTGTGTTTCCCCTTCAGGACCTTTGAAATACTCTCTGGCCGGACGATATTGACTGAAAATTGCAAACGGATTGTACAGCTTTGATTACATTTTTAAGAAACAACTATGATCATTTATATGAGAAACGTTAGTGGAATACCTATCAGATAGGGGGCCTTTATTTTTTTCTCTTGTGTCCACAGGGATCTGTTTATTTATATAGACATCATTCGGTCTAATAATTTCCCCTGGAGAAGCAATTCCATCATCATCCAGTATCTAAAAGAGAAAAAAGGTCAACATGAAAACTTATTCAACATGTTTTAGCGAAGGGAAGGCCACAACCAAGTAAACAAGAAATTAATTAAAAAAAAAGAAGGGAATAAAGCAAAGGAAAGGAAAACGCCTAAAACACTTTCACTAGTCATTTGGATAAGCGCAATGAGATTCCCATCTTCAAGTACAGAATAGGAGAATTAAGAGAAGCTGTTAGATTTAGCCATCTATGTCATAAATTCTAAGCAGAGTCAAATTTTGTTAATGAAGTGTCTACTTTGAGAAAGAGAAACAGATAGTCATGAAATAGTTCAATTTGAAATACGCAACCATATTGTGCCTGCTCCCTCCAAAAAGAAATGGGTAAGTCCAAAATGTATGATACGATCAATGGTTTTGGGTCTTTTAGTGGTTTTCCTTTTATACTTGGATTAAGGTTTTGTTAGTTTTACTTATTAGTTTTGGTTTAGTCGGTTGTAAGAGTCTATAAAAGGATTTTCAAAGCATCAATAATAATTAACTTCCAACAATTAACCTAATTCTCAAAGAGAGACTTGGGTTAAGAGGAAGATAGCTTTCAATATCAAGGTCCAATAACAAGAGGTAGGGCTAAGACTTTGGTTCATATCAATGTATTATGTACTCAATGGATAACCTAGGACTGTTTCCAGAGCATCTAAATAATCTGGAAACAATAAGCATTTGCAACAACACTAATTCCCAAAGTTGGCAAAATCGAGGGCACATGCAGACAAAATGTACTACCTGCATCTTTTCTGCATCTGGGCCTGTTCTTTGTGGCCTGAGTATTCTGTCTACTGCATCGTTCCCATACTTTTGGCACGTAGCAACAAGTCTGTTTCACAAAATAACAAAACGTGAAGCAATAATGATAACGACCTTTTCCAGGAAAAAATCATTACATACTTTTTCATAACGATGCAGCGGCCAAAACCACGATCCAAGGAAGCTTTGTTCATCACTATTGCATCCTCAATGTCGTATCCAGTATTACTCATCACAGCAACTGTTGCATTCTGACCTGCTCCAAGTTTGTCGTATCCAACCTGTTAACAAACATAATTTCTAAGTACCATATAATCAACACATCCTTATTAGAGCAAAAGAAATACTTACCAATTCGATTGTCCTTGTTGTCAAAAGAGGTCGCTGAGGATACACCAATAGGTAAAGCAATGTATCCATTCGGTTTAACTAAACACAAAGATTTTGAAAAGCAAAGCAAGTGTCTGAGAGAGAGCACGATGCAATGGAGGAGATAGGCGTTAAAGTAAATAGACTTCACATAACCAACAATTGATCCAAATAAGTCACCGAAACTGGAAAGCAGTAGGCGTTGCCTCAATGAAATAATATAGAGAGCATAAATGGACTTGCCTGGTTGTAAGCAATATTTCCCATAGCTTGTTTTCCCATAGCACACTGCACAGAATGTAACAGGACTAATAAGGAGATGCAAACCAACAGAAATTGCAGCATCTATGTCAGATTGTCTAGAAGCACAAACCTGATAAGTATTTCTAGGTGACTGATTATGGTGAGGGTAGGGGATAAGACCAGCAACAACACCTAAGATGGTGAAAGGTTCAATCTCAATGTGGGTCGTCTCTGCCATCATTTTATCTGCTTCTGCTGCTTTGGCAGCTTCTACTGCTTCTGCTTTTTTTTTTGCCGCATCTAATGCTTTTCCTTTTGCCGCTTCTGCTACATTTTCTTTTACCATTTCTGCCGCTTCTGCTACCTTTTCTTTTACCGTTTCTGCAGCTTCTGCCATTTCCATAGCAATGTCTCTTTCGTATAAAGCAATCTTAAAACAAGGAAAAAGAGCAGTGCATCATTTTCGGCTCCCTATGGTGCAATAAAATATAATACATCTAGAAAATAAGGAGACTGGCACGAACCAATGCATTATTTTCCTCATTGACATCAAGATACTCGATCAAGCCATCACGAATAAAGTCATCAAAAGTGCGAACCCCATCCTTCAAGGAAATACAAATCAGTCAACCAATTTCTTTAACCTATACCACTAAGACAAGTATGCATGATTCTGGAACCGTACAGCACCAGTACCTGTAATTCCTTCATGTGGTGTTGTTTAACTCTTGATACTCCTTTATCGGCTATAACCAGTGGTCGACACACCCGCCCACCATCAGAAGCAACGTAAACACAATGCTGATAAACAATTTCTCTTCAGAGTCAGTCCCAGTTAGTTAACATTATTGAATTCAAAAGAAAAACTTGGCAGAGATCTACGAAATTCTTGTTTTCTTCAGCCTTTATTAGCAACAATCTACGAAATCGTATTTTTTTTTCAAATAAGATCCTCAGCTGTATTTCTACTCCGAAAATCACTCAGAGGAGGCTACTGAAGACTTTTTCTGTATGTTCTTCAATCTATTTTCAATTCAGTAATCTTAATCTTCACTCCAAGCTATACCGATACATATTACCAAATATAAAGCTTAGATAGTACATAGACAAGAGCACGGCCGAATTAATAAATTGAGTTATGCTTGATGGACGAATGAACACAAGCTATACGGTGCACATGGAAAAACTTAGATCACCCCAAAAAAAAAAAAAAAAAAAAATAAAGGNCGTTTATGAACACACTAACGAACTCGCCAATTTTCCCAGCTCTACGTAGCCTTCTAAGTGAATTGGCGAAGTACTGAAACAATATAAACCAGTGAATAGATGTAACGATGTGTAGTGCGTTTGTTGCAGACCTGTGTCTTTTTATAAAGTACCTGTGGCCTTCTATGTTTGCCAAGTATTAGCCCATTGAATACGACCAAAAATGAGTCTGGACTATGCAGCTCCTCTGCTGATAATACTTCCAGATCTGTGACACCCAATTTGTAGCACTGTTTCCGAACAATCATTTCAAAACACACAGATTCAGTACCATTACCTAGTTGATAAAAATAAATCTAAAAACTAGATGAGTAGCCGAAGATAGTGAGAAGGATATTGTGGTTCCGGAGGTATCCTTCTCAAAGCTATAGCAAAGACAGATAAACGTGGTAAAAATTAGCAAACCCATACCATAGCAACCAATGGGCCTTCCTCTTCATCTGTTGTGACATGAGTCATTAAAGCCAAGTTCTTGACAAGCCCACAAGCTTCGCCTTCTGGGGTATCACATGGGCAGAGCATACCCCACTTAGAGAGCAAACCACAATGCCAAAAATCAGATTCAATGGAAGTTCAAGCAGAAGGAATAGTATTGTTTACAAAATTTCAGCAGGTTGATAAAGACAGCATCATTACCTGGCTAGGTTGCAAAGATCTAGGCCCACTTACTTTCCTGGACTTTTCAAACTGTGGCAAAATTTTCGTAATAAACCCCATACTTCCAATAAAAGATAACCTTGTTAAGACCTGTATGAAACAATTTCTTTCAGAGTAATGTAGCTTGAAGGAGGCTAGAGACATACACACAGATGTATATAGAGAGAGTCACTGACCTGTGTCATGCCTTTCCTATCCATTCTGAACCTTTTAATATTGAAATTTCCCGTTGAAAGGGTTCTTTCTAATCCATAAGTAATACTATGATGCGTATCTCCAGTAAGACACTACAAGCAGATCACAAAAGAAAATTGGAGTTGTGCTATCAGTTATTTTCACCACAGTAGCTATTTTTGAAAATCGACTCAATCCATATAATTTCAAGGCCAAAAGCTATAGAGAACAATAAACATTTTAATCGGGGGAATTCAAGTTTCAGTGGAATATCCAAGGGAGATGTAACTTCATAAAGCAATTGCCAATCGGCTTAATAACACCTAGCTAACAACTAATAAGGAGCTTATTGCAATCACCAATACTTTTTAGTTACTTCAAGAACCATGAAAGAAGAACGATTCATAGCTACATGATGAACAAAGAATGAAATCTAAAACATGAATACTTGAGGCAATTTTGACTGAAGACCATTTACAAATCCAAATGATAGGAGGTGTCTAAGGCCACATGTTGACTTGAACTAGCAGGGCAAAATAATTCTACACTTACTTGTAAGAAATCAAATCGGCTTGAGCGGCTAGATTTTTGAAGAATTATATCCACTTTTTTAACGGCTTCAGTGATCATCGTTTTGAACAAATCCTGTAGCAGCGAGAGGGACGAAAATAATGGGTAAGGACTAGACAGAACCTTATAAGATAAAGGAAGAGAAAGTACTGCATCTGGTAAAATGTTCCAGCGATACCTCAAAGAGAAGAGATATTAGTTGCCCAGATAACTCCAATCTCTTGTTACCAACATAATCCTACAAAATAAGTACACATTTGAGAACATACAAGCAATATGAACCTTCGGGCTATATTTTATCTAAGGTCATACACTAGCAAGGTAGCCATCATCATCAGGTGAAGTCTCAAATTTTAATGGCTCTGCTAAGGGACGGCCAAGACAATTTGTAAGCCAATTTAGCATGCCCATTCCTGTTTTTCATTTGCCAGTTTTGGGTAATCTAACATACAGCAGTAATCCTAAAAGTAAATAACCAGACTTCCAATATAGTCCACATGCACGATAAAACTTTTCCAGATAGAAGGGTTATGGTATTACCTTGTCATCCATGGCATCTTTGTTTAACATTGCTTCGATCATTCGTCTCAACATCACCCCAACATAGAAACATTTTTGACGAAAATTGTTGTCACGTACCTATAGGGGAAGAATATAGCAGTAAGTAAAGACTAAAATTTTAAGAACCAAAAGAAGTTGAGATACTTACAGGTACATGTGCAAGGAATAACTCTCTGAGAATGTATAGAGCTCTTCCATCCTAGTAAACAATGTAAATATACAATGCAAAATATTCACTCAGCAAGAAAACATTCATATGCAAATTTGCAGGGCAAAAAACATATTACCTATCTGTAAAGAGTTGAATTAGAATGTGATAGTTGAGTAAAGAATAAAAACCTTTTCAGATGGAGGTCCGTATGATTGTTTTTTCACCTGTAGAAATTAACAAAAAAAAGAATACGTCACATATTTATTGCCGCAGACAAAAATCAGAATCTATTACTATTCTAACATAACCTTATAGTCTACTCTTTTCCCAGTGTGTTTATGATTCAATGGAAAACTGCAACAGCATGGAAATAAATGGAAGACTCGCTCTCGTTACATCACAAAATGAAGCAATTAACTATACCACCATAAAGTCTATCACGAATTTCCTTTAAGCAGAGAGAGAGATGAGCTATCTTATTAACGCAAGATAGAGCACTTTACCAGCGGAACAGTAATATGTTTTCTAGATAATTTTTGAAGTACACAATATATGTCCTCTAGAATCATTGAAAAGAAACTTTTAAATAACTATGTAAGATAAATAAACACAGCACCTTTGCCTCGAGATAGTCCAGTGCTTGTTGTCGTGTATGCACACCTTCACTAACACACTCCTGAAATTAAATAAGCATAAGAGATTGTGAGGACGAAACAATCAACCACGCACGAATCGCTGCGATCTAGTTTACTTTAGCAAATGAAACAGATTCAAAAATTCCGACAATGAACATTTACATCCACAAAACTAATCAGCTGCTTATAAATCCAGTGTCATATTTACTTGAAAGCCTCACTCAAACACCAAAATCGCTACAAAAGACCATAAACTAGACACCAGGTAAAAAGAAGGTGGCTATAATACTTGCCTCGATAGAAGGTAATAGTGATGCGCTAAAACGGGGATCCCTTCCAACCATTTGTACGATCTCTTGGTCGCTCTCCATTCCCATAGCTTTTAGGACAATTATAATTGGAATCTATGACAAAATCAGATGCTCAGCCAATACAATCCAAACCAGAAAGATCTACAATTAAAGAGAAGAGTATCTCCACCTTTTTTACAAACCGATGAAGAAATAAATATATCTTCTCCTTCTCCATCTGAATAACTGTTTTGCTTTTCGTCATTTCAGTGCTGCTTGTGACAGATGCATTTACGCTGACAATAAGCAGTAAGAGAGAATCAGCAAACAGTGAAATTGGTGAGTGCATAGTGGGTGGGAAGACACTGCTGAAGCATGATACAATGATTTGGCTTGACAATTAATAACATTTATGAGGATGCTTGCCATCAACACTACAGGACTGAAATAATGTAAGAGATCACTTACTTCCCTTTTTTATCAGAATCAATAATAATTCTGTTCTTTGAAAGTTGTTCTTGAATCAATAACACCTGAAATGAAAGGCAAACACCACACATGCAATAGCATGGCTTCAGGTCACGTAAAAAAGAAAGGATTCCATGAAAAATGGGATAACTTTATTGAAAGGAATAAAATTAGAAACTGTAATGCGCCAGTTAGAACAAGAACGGTGATTAACGGTTAAATAAGCTCACAATCGAGTCTGAACTAAAGAAATTGAATAATACACAACATATATGCCAAAAATCAAAGTGCGATATACTAGCTAATCTATAGACTCCGTAAGATAGCTCTACGAAGATTATATATAAGAAGCATGAAGTATTACCTTCTCAGTTCCTTTGATGACAAAATATCCTCCAGGATCAAGTGGGCACTCACCTAGAGTCCAAAATGGAATACAACAAATGTGATGAACAAGAAGAAGGAATGCTTGAAAACTTGAAATCAAGGGTATAATACAAACCTAATCTTGCAAGTTCCTCTTCATCTTTCCCATGCAATACACAGACGCAACTCCGCAACATAATAGGCATCCTTCCGATAATTACGTCCTTCTGAAAAAAGAGAACATCATATTCAGCCTGAATTTTATTGATAAGCAGAGCATTATGTATAATACATTTTTATTGTTTTCATTTACCTTTTCACGATGTGATATTTGTCCATTACTTCCATGAACATATTCTATATGGACATATATTGGAGCAGCGTATCTGATATTTAAAACAAGATGTTATGACGCAATTAAGACAGCCAAGAGACGGGAAAAAAAGTTATTGATGCTGCAGAAGAAGGCAGAACTAAAGAAACATGATGGAACGCAAATAGAAGAACTCTTTACGTCGTGTCTCCTAATCGGCACGTGTGTGGATTGATTGCTTCCGGAATACCAGCGTTTAAAACCGAGGGTTCACCAACTCTGACATCCACAAACCTGCACCAAAACTTGTCACCCGAGAAGTTAGTTTTTAAAACAGCCACCAAACCATTCTACTTTTCTTTTCATGAACCAAGATATACATCAATGTTCATACATCCAGACTGTCAAATACATATAAGATTGAGATTAGAAAAGTGATAAGAAGGAATGACCTTAGGTAAATATCTGGGTCGAGAGTGGATTGTATACGAGAATTTGCACCAACAATCTTTTTAATCCCAACATTGACAAAGTAATTGAACGAATCCAGGTGTTGCTTCACAAGTCCTCTCACCTACAAAGCAAGACAATCACACAGTCAATCATGAATTACCTTTGCCACCAAGATTGCATATATACTTGGAAAGTAACAAAACCCAATTGCATAGTTTTTGGCTATTCGTATAAAGCACAGATGAAGATTTTTTGTCCTGTGCAGTACCTTCAAGAACTCGGGAACGAGCTGGAACTTATCTGCTGTAGACTTGATTGGAGCTGAAAGCTTTTGCTTGTCAACGAAATGCTCGTCGTTCGTCATTCTGTTTCAATACAAAGCGTAAAATTGGATTGAATTATACAATGGACAAAAACGAAGAAAAAAAAAAACTGAGACGCGAAAGTGACTTAATAATTCGAATTAAATCCGAATTCGACGAAGAATTAACAAACACTCCATGAAGAAATCGACGAAGAAACATACTCTAGATCGTGTTGATCGAGTCCCATCACCCTTTGACTTGGAAATTCAGCTGTCGGTTATCTGAAATCAACGGAGAAATACAATTAGCCTTAATTCCAGGAAGAAGCCGACGATGAATTACTGACGGAAAAACTTACCGGCGGAGAGAATCGATGACCGACGTTTGATTTTACAGTCTGAGAGGTTTTAGGGAAAGGGTTCAAGAGACGGCAAAGGAAGATAAACGTGTAATAAAAAAAACAAATCTCGTTACTGGGCTGAAGTTATCACTCTCGATTAGGCTTTGTAATCGGGCTTCGTACTTAGGCTTTTTGTAATTGGGCTTGTTGTATATGTAAGAATAGAAATTAGAATGGTGATGCTACTCAACATATATGCCCTTCTTACAAGAAAGCATGTAAAAGTTTGCTTTCAAGATGATTAAAATGCCTCTCACATGATAAGAATCTTAAAATTTTTCTCTACAAGTTGATTTGAAAAGTTAGAAAGTGCCTTGATGATTTACAAATGTGTAGTAATCTGGATGGTTTTGGAAGCTCTTCCAGTTTTGGTATTAAAAGTTTCAGTTTATTCAGACTTGTCTCTGTTTTCGATTAGTTCTTATTCTCTTTTGCTATTCCTATCTCTTTGGAGGTTTTTAATTGGTACTTTGTATGTTTTTGTTTTCTTTTAGAACACCTTGTCATCGTTGATGTATATTGTTTGTTCATAACTCTAAAATAAATTATATTAGTTTTTTTTCCTATTAGTTTCTTAAAATAAATTCTAATCTTTCATAATTTTAGTTGCGAAAAAATATTTTTATTTTTAATAACATGCATTACTATGTTAAGAAAAAAAAATAATAATAATTGGAGAAAACAAATTTACAAAATATCCAAAGCGAAAACAAAAATGAACCTACAAAATACCTTATTATTTATATTAATTTTTGTTCTATCTGATTTCAAACCATATTAATTTATCAAACCTAATTTCATTTTCGAATTCGCATTTTCTTTCCGGAAAAATCTCGTTCCAAATTTCATTTTTGCCAACCCTTGTCCCTTAGGGTAGGACTGGGCATTATACCCGGACCCGAAGACCCGAACAGAACCCGACCCAAAATAAATGGAACCGAACCGAACCGAAACTGACACAAATATCCGAATGGATCCTAAACTTCTATACCCGAAAGAACCGGAACCAAACTGGAACCGAACCGAGAACCGAATGGGTATCCGAAATATCCAAAATATATAATTATATTCTTAAAAATATTAGTTATATTTATTTTTAAAATAACCAAAATATTTAAAATTATAATTATAAACCAAATATATTACTTATATTTAGCACAAAATAGCCAAAAGATATAATATATCATAAAAATTAGTTATATTTATTATTATTTAATATGTTTTGCAAAATTTAAGGGATTCTTTGAAAAATACCCTATTCATGTTTAAATTTTTTAAAAATACCCTAGTTTTTTCTGTTTTGAAAAATACACTTTTTGAATGTAAAAAGACTGTTTTCT
>OVBJ01001301.1:0-30443 GCA_900406535.1 Noccaea bulbosa
CAAAATGACAATAAAGGTGAAATATGGGGCTGGGTTGGAGATGCTCTAATAGAGTTAATCCGAGAAAAATATTTTAGCAATATTGTAGAAGAAAGTATATACATATATCTTATCAAATTCATAGTGAGAAATTGGTGGATTGAAGATAAAAGATCTTGTAGATACTTCAAAATAAAATACGTTCAAGTTATTGATAAACGTTAGAACAAAGTGGCGAATAAAAGTGGTAGATAGAAGATCTTGTAAATACTTCAAAATAAAACATGTTCAGGTTAAATGAATATTTTGAGTCCAGATACATCCATATATTTGCAGATACATTATGCCAAAACATATTATCTTCTGGAACAGAGGGAGTATCAATTATGATCAAATTTTGAAATTTAATCTGATCCAAAATTTAATATGATCCGGATATGAGGAAAAATTGGGTTAGAACGAAGAGAGAATTATGAATATACAAAAAATAAAGAAGTGAGAATTTAGTTCGGACCCTAGTAAGACTTCAAATCTGATCCGGAGTGAGAAATTTACAAACTATATTATTAAATAATATTTAAATTATTTTTAAAAATATTATTTAATAAGTTTTTATGTATATATATTAGTAATATTTATGAGTAATAATATAATATTTATTATTAATACAACTGAAATTATGCGATTCTATTAAAAATTATATTCAACAAAAACAAATTTAAAAATTCATAAGCTTAATAATCATGATTTCACATCATTTTCATTATTTATAATAGTTTCATAAACCAACATATATCTTAATTCTCCATGTGGGACTTTGAAAACATACTAATATTTCATCATCATAGTAATTAATATCTTTATCACTCCGCACATGGTGCAAAGTGTTTGAATATGTATATTATTTGTATATATTATACAATTTATACAGTTCTATTAAAAACTATATTAAAGCAAAATTACATATAATTTATGATACTTATTAAATCAATCTTCATACTCTTAAGGTTTTTTATTGGTGTGGTTTTTTTTATAATCGGTTTATGAACCACCATAATTTTTTATTTTCAATGCGGAATTTTCAAAATATTTTTAATATTTTATATTTATTCAATTTTAAATGTTTGATCAAAAAAAAAATTTATTTGATATTTCAAAATCTGGATCAATTATAATATAATATTTTATTATTTATTTTATTTATTTTTAAAATTGTATTTATAATATTTATCATTTGATAAAAATATTTATAGTATTATAAATTTTTAACCAAGTTAAACTATTTTATATATTTTATAATTTATTTTATTTATTTTTAAAATTGTATTTATAATATTTATCTTTTGATAAAAATATTTATAGTATTATAAATTTTTAACCAAGTTAAACTATTTCAAATATTTTAATATTTTGACATAAATAATTTTAAAATTTTAACATCAAAATATTTTTTATATTATAGATATTATTTGGTTTAATTATATGGTTCTATTAAAAAAATAAATATTAAACCAAAAATACTTATAAAATACTGCTTATTAAATCAAGTTTCTTATTTTTATAGTTTCTTATCATTTTTATCTTATAATAGTCTAATAAATCACCCACACATCTTTATTTTCAATATGGGACTTTGAAAAACTTATATTTTCATCATTTGATTAATTGATATTCATTTGATTAATTGATATTCATTTTTAAAAATCTATATTTTATTCATATATATATATATGATGTGATAATTTATTTGGTTTTACAAAATTTAGCTCGACAAAAAAATGATAGAAAATATAGTATTTAAGAAAATAATTAATATGATATATTTTTTAGAAATGGAAAGAATAATAATCTCTTCATAATTAAATGCTGAGTTATGTATAAATATTTATATAACATATTCTCTAACCAAACTAATGTCAGTGGCACATTATATTATATTTCTAGTAAATTAAACCTTATTTCATAAATATCATGAGAAACATTATGGTGATGACATATCAGCATGACATTCTTGTTAATAATACATAAAGTAAAAGTTAATTTTAAAATATTTATTTTTAATATATTAGGGATACTATTTATAGGTGTTTTCCTTAAAACATTATCTTCTACCGTTTGTAGAAATTGTAGTCTATCTTAAACACAGTTTTACGAAATGGTAAAAAAAAATTTTTTTGATAACCCTAATCATAGGTTTATGGATGGGTTCAGACTAATCTCTGAAAATGTGCAGTTTATGGGTAGACTTTCTCTCTGGATATTCAAATAGGCTGAGATCAAAACAAATTACGAAAATCTGAGAAATATAGTAAAAATAGTAAATGAATATTAGAAAATATTTTAAAAACAATATTTTCTTTTATCTCTTTTCTAAAATAAAAAAAAACTTTATCTCTTTCATCTTGTTATTCTTCTTCATTTTTGCTTTTTTATCTTTTACCTAATTTTATCTTGAATTATTTTTTTGAGTTTTTTTTTTTTTTATATAGTATATTTATGTAACTTGTGACATATGAAAATTGAATACAATTAAAGGTTGGAATTTTGTTGTTAATGAGGATATAAGAAGCTAGATTAGTTGCTTTGGAATCTATAACTATTAATAATTATTTATTTATTTATAAATTAAATTAATTATTTGTTTATAAATTAAATTAATTTTTTATTTAATATAAAATTCGATTAAAATATGATTTGAGAGTTAAAACTGGGTTTAAAATTTATTTAAGGGTAAATAGACAAGATTTGAAAAAAATAAAATAGGCAGATAACTTTTTTTTTGGAGTATTTTACCAAATTTTCCTACAACTAATTAGAGATAAGTCCGAACAAACTAGAGGTAATGCTTATAAGTAAAACAAATCTCGATTTTAGGTTTTGATTGTTTAAAGATTCAAACACGAGGTACTATTGGAGATTAGACAAACACGAGATATACGACTGTTTAACACTTTAACTGTTTTATCGTCTTCCTAAACATCATCGCATCGGCTAATGAGCTAAATAAATTTATTCAGCTTCTCTTGCTTGATTACAATGGATTATGTTTCAGTTGCCTTTTCCAATATGAAACAGAACCTTCTCTTCTTCTCTTTTTGTAGGTTTCACAACAAAAATTATATGGAAATATTTATTTTATATAGTTAAAAATATAAATAATTTGGATTTTCTCCATTTCGGTCATTTGTATATTTCTGTGAATAGTCAAAACACTGCATGACAATATTCATTACTATGTTGAACATTCCGACAAATTAAACAATTTCTTCATATCCTACAATATATTAAAGAAGAAGCTGTTTTACTGACTTGGCAAGCTCACAGCTTTTTAGATTGTTTTTTTGTTTTTTTAATAAATAAATTAACTTTCCGGTAAAACACGCGGATCTATTTGACCCATGAAAATAAAGCGCGGATCTTTGTTTCTTCATTAATTCAAAACACTAGGCTTTTGTGTGATACAAACAATGGGCCTCCATCTAAAACATGTTATTTTATATTGCTGACATCTCTAAACAAAGATCATTAAATATTAAACAATGGGCTTACACAATTTTGATAGCCCATTAAATATTCCCTGAGAAAAAGATATGCTTTGTGGGATTGGATGATATTGCCTTCGTTTCAATAAATATGCTGGTATACCTCTTCTTCAAGTTCTTTAATTTATGGAAACATATATATATAATTGTCCTATTTAATTTTTCAGCACACTTCCTAAACTTATCATTGCGAATTAAACCCATTGCCATAATAGAATACGCGAATACGCTAATCGGATGAAAACCTTCCTCCTCAAGTAAATTACTTGATTCCTTTTTTTGTCGTCTCAGAATTAATTCGTACAGGAAATTCGATATGACAATTAATGACATAACTATTTCATGTGTGGCTTAACCTAAACAGCCAATTAACCTAAACAGCCAAGCATCACCTCATTTCTCTATTTAAGCAGAGCATTCTCGATGTTCCACTCTCATCATCCTTCACACCAAAACACACAGAAGTTTATTATATCAAGATTTTATATTATTTTGTTAATGTTTTCTCCTTTTTTTTAGATGTGAGACTCATTTTTGGTTTTATAATTTTTGCATAGCTTTCAGAGAACAAGATGATCCTTGGAATCCACTGGTGACGTTTAATGGAAGTTCTTTTTGTCCTTCTTTTGCAGGTTGGAAATAAGGTGCAAAGGGTTATGTTCGAAGATGGAAAATTGTTTCTGTTGACAATTATCTCTCATTATATACTCTTTAGTTTATTGTCTTTTAAAAGAATACATACGTTTTCTGATTTTTTTCCACGAATTGATATACAATAATCAAATTGTCACATTACCAGTTTGCAGATGTATGGTCATGCAGAATAACCTTATACGCCAAGTTGCTTTGATCTGATCAAAACGAAGATCCGGAAGAGCCAAGCGACTATCTAAAGACAATAGAGGTAAAAACTTAAACATGATTGTTTTTTTTCTTATCTTACTTATCTATAAGCTCTTTATGCAGGGGTGTTTATCCCATTTCTTTCCATTGGAATTTTTGCAAGTACAATGGTCATGGTGTAGACTATAATCAAGGTTTTGCATGGCTGTTTCTTTTTCTTTTTGAAATGTTTTGGCAAGTGGTTTCAGTTTTACAGCTTTGCTTTATCTATTAGATGCAGCTGAAACTGTACACTATGTTTTTCTTTCTATAACTAGCCATAGTCAACGTATAACCAATTGGACCGAATCTTAAATAGTTGAATCATTTTGATGTAACCCTAGAAAGCTGTAAAGGGTCAGTATTGGTGTTTATGAATTTTACTCCCAACGAAATCCACAGACGTAATGGGATGGTGGGGTTCAAGAGCCGTCACATTCCTTGATAATCATGACACCGGCTTTACTCAGGTTACTTAAACAATTTATTAAGCCTTCTTCACTCCACATGTTTGCTTACCTTTTTTGAGGCTTTTTTGTGTTGTTTCTCTTAGAAGATCATTGGCCGTTTCCTTCACACCAGGTTATGGAGATAAAGAACCGTTTGAAATTAACAAGATATAATATAACTCCTTGCATTTTTTTAAGATCTCTTTCTAATCCAGGCATTCCCTGTGTGGTTTACAATCACTTCTACGATTGGGGAAGCTCAATCCATGACCAGATTGTTAAAATGGTATTTTCTTCACGTCAATCTCTCCGGTTAACACAGTCTCCGAGGTTACCATGTGTCCGATTTATTATAGAACTCTAAAGAATCTAGAATCGTAACTCATAATAACCTTATAGTTTGAAAACGTTAAAAATCTAGGAGTAATTTCTAATAAGCTAATCCCTTTGCATATTGGGTACGTACTTATAAGCAAGCTGATGTCATGGTGATTTAGAAGTGGAAAATGATATCCTAAGTACGTAACTCAACCAAATATAATATCATGCATTTTGTGGAATAGGATTTTTTTTTTTTTACAAACCTTTTCATATCATGTCTTTGATACAAATAATTTTGGCTGAAAATATGCAGAATAATATATATCCACCGTTAAATTTTGGAAGGGAAAATTGTGTAACCATAAATTTTTGGGAATTTATGGGAATCATATTTTTTGACATAGAATTTGATGGATATTGATTTTGCTATATGATTTCTTGATTCTTGGTCATGCGTTTTAAAGAAGGTTGACCTTACTAAATTTTCTTAGTTTTTTCCTAAAGGTTTTTTAAGTATAATTGTAGCATTTTGGCCTAAAAAAAAATTGTAGCATTTTGAAGAATGATTTATAGTAGAAAATGAACATATTTACTTATTTTGGCAGAAAGTTTGTGGAATCAAATTGTTTTGGAAAGTCTTTTTTATGGATTTATATTTTTGATGCACAATTCTGTTCCATTTGTTAATCAGATTTTGTTTGGCGGGAATATTGCAGAATATAATTTTGTTTGGCGGGAACATTGCAGAATATATAGTCTTAGTGATTGTTTTCTTAAACATTTGGAAATAACTTTTCAACTTTAAATTTGTTCACATAAATATATATACTTAAATATTTGTGAAAATTAACTGAATTATATTTTGCATTAAAACCCTATAATATTTTTTCGTAAAAGTATTTTGAGTGCAATAAGGATATTGTTATTTACTTTCTCAAAATGAATTTTAAGAAAGATTTTCCATGACTAAATTATATTAGCAATTTTTCTAATGGTCTTTTAGATTTTATTTAATCATAACCTTTGAACAAATCACATAATTAATGTATTTTGAAAATGGAAAACGACTGAGATATAACATTAATACACATAAATAATTAACCAAATATCTACTCCCTCTATTCCACAATATTTGATGTTGTAAGTTTTTCACATAGATTAAGAAATATTTAATGTTAAGTTATTAATGAATTGATTTTTTAAACCAACTACTTTTCATTCAACACTACCCAATAGTATTTAAGTATTCATATAATTTTAGCTTTTTGTTTTTGAATTTTGTCATTAATTAGCCAAAAAATAATTTTAAAAAGCTAAAACATCAAACAATATGGAACAAATAAAAAAAGTTTAAACATCAAATATTAAGGAACAGAGGGAGTATCTATTATTCAGAAACACAAAAACAACAATATTTTTAATAAACAATAGAAACAATATACTCCATCTATTCCTTAATAGTTGATGTTTAAGAAAAAATGTGTTTGAATGTATCTGGGTGTATCTGGATGTGTTTTGAGTCCAGATACATCCAAATAATGTCCAGATGCATTTTTCCTTAAACATCAACTATTAAGGAACAGAGGAAGTATATGCTTATTGTTATATTAAGAATATTCATATGGAATGATAAAGAAACAAAACATACACTAATCTAAAAACAATACAGAAAATTACATATCCATCCAATAATAATTTATTTTAGATATGAAAAAATTAAAGTTAATTCAATCATGCACATTAGGTGCAGGTGATCACAACCCTGTACACTAGGCTAACTTTTTGACATAGAATTTGATGGATATTGATTTTGCTATTTGATTTCTTGATTCTTAGTCATGCGTTTTAAAGAATGTTGACTTTGCTAATTTTTCTTAGTTTTTAACTAAAGGTTTTTAAGGTTTAATTGTAGCATTTTGACCTCAAAAAAAAANAAAAAAAAATATGTAGCATTTTGAAGAATTATTTATGGTAGAAAATGAATATATTTACTTATTTTGGCGGAACGTTTGTGGAATTAGATTGTTCTGGAAAGTTTTTTTTGTGGATTTATATTTTTGATGCACAATTCTATTCAATTTGTTAATCAGATTTTTTTATTTTATAAATATCTAATTATTTATTAATTTTTTGATGCTACATGTTCTTTTGTGGATCCCAAACCCATCCAGCTTTTCTTCCATCCCAATGGTTTGTTGCAGGTTTTCAATGTAAAATATTTTTTTCTGTAAATTTGTGAATTTAGTTTTTGGAAATAAATTAGCAAAATTAGATTGTTAGCATGAAAAGTTGAAATTTTAAAATCAATTTTTTTAACACAAATATTCTGACACAATTATGTAAGGAATATTGCTATTTGTTTCCTCCATCTCTAAAAGTTTTTTTTGCCTAAGTTGTTTAAATTTTCTTTTACTTAAAAGTGTTTTATTAGTTTATTTGATTTTTTTTTTTTTGGTGTGTTTAGTAGTTTATTTGATTTGAATTATGTTCTGGTGACTTAATTTATTTTATGCAAAGTAAGCACAATACTTCTTTCTAAAGAAAAGAAAAAAAAATCAATAGCATGAAATATTATTTAATAAAATATTATAATCTTATATGATAACCCTAAGACCAAACTATTCAGGCCGTATATTTTGGGTTTTTAAGGTGTTAGAACTGAAAATTTAATTATATTTTTAAATCATTTTCAAGAACCTATATGATTTAACAATTTGATAAATTACTATGATATAAACAAAAAAAATTTAGTTTTTAAGAGAAGCAATTCGTTGACAAAATATTATTATATGAAATATTTGTAAATAAAGTGTGTATTAGTACATATGACATCATTTAAAAAATCAAAATTTGTCAATCAAAGCACACAAAAAAACTAACCGACTAAAATATTTTAAAATATTAAACATATAGATGATGTACATAAAATTTAAAATTTAAATAAAAATATATCATGTAAGAAAACATATCACAAAAATAAACTAACCGAAAAAATATTTTAAAATATTAAACATACATATGATGTACATAAAATTTAAAACTTAAATAAAAACATATTATTTAAAAGAATATATGAATATCTATAAACTTAATTAATTTCTAAAAATATTAAAGACAATATAATCTTGCGCATTATATGCAGGTAATCACCTAGTTAGTATATATATGTTTGTATTATTTTGTTGAATTCTTTTCTCGACTTTGGATTATAGAAAACGGAAGGAAAGTCTCGTTTAGTCATTTTCAACTCTAAATCCAAAACAAAGTATAGATTGTAGACTTGTAGTTTCCTTATCATTCTCATTAAACTCCTTAAGAGTAACTTCACCAGACAACTCCACCAGATCAAAACTGATTAAATAAATACTATTATATCCGGATGATCTGTATGGACAAATGACTAAAGTCTCATTGTGTAACACTTTTTCTATAAAATTATTCCTTTATCGCCTCCTCATGTATCGCCTTTGGCAAACTCCAACTTTTCTTGCGGACAGAAAAATAATATTTCATTATTAATTGACAACAAAAACTATATCTTCTCAGTATTATCTTCTTATTTTATCATGACCTTTTTGCTCATTCTAATATAATGTAATGCATCTCAAAAAGTTTGATCCCTGTGGGAGTAGTGATCCCCCACTGGCCTTTTCCAGGCCGTTCGCCAATATTGTCAATAGCCCTGGGCATAATCATCAAATCCGAAATACCTGATCCGAACCGAACCAAACCAAAGCAAAAACTTTAAAATACATGATTGGGTATTAAGGTTGAGTCAGGTATCGGGTAATATCTAAATCGAACCAATATTCGAAGTAAACTCAAAATAACCAAATTTTTTGGAATTTGTACTCATAATACAT
Organism: Noccaea bulbosa; assembly: GCA_900406535.1. Classification (NCBI taxonomy): domain Eukaryota; kingdom Viridiplantae; phylum Streptophyta; class Magnoliopsida; order Brassicales; family Brassicaceae; genus Noccaea; species Noccaea bulbosa. The sequence continues at coordinate 9,037 of OVBJ01001301.1, forward strand.
GTTTTATTCATTTTTTATACACTGCAAGACTCTGATTTTCGGATAATATAAATACTTTCGGGTATTTTTGCAGGTTTGGGTATTATATACCTGATTGAAACCGAACCGAAAAAAAGTTTGGGTATATTTCGGTTTTTGAACAAAAGAACTGATCCACCCGAACCTAAACCGAACCGAATCGAGAACTAGTAAATATTGGAACAGGTCCTAAATTCTAAAACCAAAAGATTAGATATCTGAAATACTCGACTCGAACCAAATCGAATACCCATAGCTAATTGTCAATATGAACTCTAATTAACAGCAAATGTTATTTTCTTTTAGTAAACAAATCTTATCATTTGCAGTTGTATAAAGTAATAAAGGGAAAAGGTAACAATAATGAACATCAAATCAATATTTTCGACAGCATAAAGTTTAATTGAAGCGTAGGTTTAAGATCATTACGTGACATACATTTTTATAAGCTTTTCATATTTTTCTATTTATGAAATTTAAAAGTTTATGGGCATTCTCTACAGACATGTTAGAGCACCCATATCGTACAGCTGAGGATGGAGCTCTGAAATTCTTTTTATTATTAAAGAAAAATGATTTTCAAAAATAAAAGAAAAAAATACAAAATTCAACTAATCATATAATGATAAGCGTACAGTTTTCCTTCAGAATTGTTCTTTAAACTCTTTAGTATATATAGTCAATTCTGCTTAATTTGAGTGATACATCATTTCTTTTTATTATTTTTCTTTATTTTTTCATGTCAAAACCCCTTACGGTATGTGTTATATGGGTGCTCTTAAGTTTTATGTTCTTGTTTCAGTCTTTTATTGACCCTTTGTGCAAGAAACAATTATGTTTTATTCATTTTTATAATGTTTTTAAAATATGCATTTTCAAAATGTTTTTATAATGTTTTTAAAGGAGAAATTTCAAAATTAGACTTTTTTCGTGTGTTAATTTTCAAAATTACATATCTAAGGTGTCCATTGTCAAAATTACATTAAGTAAAAAACTTTAAACCCTAATATAAACCCTAAAACATAAAATCTAACATTGAACCCTTATATTTAAACCATAAACCCCCAAATTTAAACCCTAGTCAAGGATTAATGAATTCAAACTTATATATTAAAATTAGAAAAAGTATAGCACATTTGAAGTGTAATTTTGAAAATTGACATCCCAAAATGTGTTTTTCTTAAAATTTCTCATTTTTATATTCCATCTGTCCCAATATATAAGATGTTTAAGGTAAAACAGAAAAATCAAGAATACTATTTTAAAAAATATCATATAATCTATAAACAAAATATAATTCAACCAATCATGAGAAAAAACTGCATAATATAATTGGTCACACAATAATTAATAAAGTAAAAGGTACATTGAAATCTGAAAACTACTTATATTTTTTTTTTTTTTTTCAAAAATGCTAAAATATTGGGACAGAATGAGTATAAATTAACACGTTTTTAAAAATTTCCCCATTCACCTTGAAGTAATTTGGAGTAAATAAAGATAAAGTAATTGAGAAGGATAGAAGATTGGTAATTAGAGTAAAATGTTTTACTCTAACAAAAGGTAGAGTATGGATAACTCTAAATATAGAGTAATTGAGAGTATATACTTTCTCCACTTAAAACAATAGAAGAAGTTGGAGTAAACTTTATTTTCCACCAACATTTTTACTCTAATACTAGGTGATAACCCGCGCTTTGCGCGGAGTGAAATATTTATTAATTATTTTTTATTAAAATTATTAGTGCTTTCTTTATTTATTTTTCATACTTTTTTCTTAATTAATATCAATAAAAAGCACATAATATCACATTCAAAAACCATAATATCAATCATACGTAATAATTCATATTTAAATTGTTATTATTTTAAAACATTAGTAAAATTATATATATTATTTTTAATCATTACAGTTAAATATGATATGATTGTTTTTCTTACTTTTCTAGAAACAAAATAAATATTATGTGAAGTAAATTAAATTTGGTAACATTAAATATGTTAAGTTCAATATGTATTAAATGAAATCATTACTCAAAAACATGATAATTTATGGCTGATTTATAGGTTAATTTATTATTAATATGAGAAAATAATATATATTTGAATATATTCATAATTAAAAAAACTTTTATATAATACACTATATTTATTAGCGACATCATCATATAATTAGAAAATCTCAAAAAAAATTCAATAATTATTTTTTAGAACAGTAAAATTATTTTTTAATTATGAAAATAAATATGAGAAAAAACATGTTTACAATTAAATTGATTATATATTCATTTATATATATATATATATATATATATATATGTTTAGAAATCCAGTATATTGAAGAAAACAAATTGTATAAAAAAATTGTATCAATAATTTTGAATTATTTATATCAGTATTCGATTCTTATAATATTTTATAATAAATAAGTTTTACATAATATATGTTTTTAAGTTAAAGTATATTATCAATTGGTTATATATTGATATTAAAAAAATATATGTTAACAAATCTTATATATTGGAAAATAAATTCTATAATTAATTTCAAAATATCTATATCAATATTCGATTTTTAAACTATTTTATAATAATTGTTTCATATATTTTGTATGTTGTTTAGTAGAAGATGCATGTAAATTTTTCATATTTGTAACCAAATAAAAAATAGTGTAACAATGACATTGTATGTAAATATTCTAGTAAGTGATATCTTTTTATATATTTATGTTGAAAGTGATTCTGGTGATGACACATAAGTATGGCAAAGTTGTTAATAATACATGGGACAAATGTTACTTTTTAAAAATGATTATTTGTAATATATAAGGGATAATCATCCATTCAGCCACCATAATCATCTTCGAAATTGGTATTAAGATTATATGATTGGATGGCGAAGTAATTAAGAGTTATTTGACCTCAAGAATTGCATATTATCATATTCTATTCTTTTGTTCAATGATTATGAACTTATTAATTGAATAAAATCAAGGGATTCACATGGACTTCCAAATTTTACACAGATTTCCAAATCTATTGAAATTCATGAACCAATATACCTCCCAACATACCTTTCACACAAGACAGAACTATAACCAAGCCCGATAGACTAACAACCACAACCCCTAACAAGCGTCGCTATATTTACAAGGTTGCATAAGGAATAAGAGGCTAAGAGTTTTGGACGAATTTGAGAAGATAATAATAAGCTCAAAATTCTGATGGCTTAAGGATGAATATGCACTACTTTTTTTAGTTCACACCATATATCCGAAGCAATAGTGTTTTATGAGTTTGAATTTTAAAATTACAAAATAGATGTGTTCAATCATATGATGTATGATTATGACTATGGCCTTGATTGGCATGACTCATAGTAGAGTATTAGGCTCATCGAGCATAAGCAGGGTACTATTAGAGATGTCAAACGGGCTGGACCGCGCCCAAACGGGCTGGACTGCTGCGGTTTCACTTCTCCGGCGGATCAAGCGGGTTGGCTCGTTGCGGGCTGCGGTTCCGGAAAGCTCAACCCAAACCTGCACCGCCTTATATCAGCGGTTATGCGGGTCAGCCCGCGGGTCAATAAAACTGGCCTCTGTTTCATGAGCTTGTGAAAGCTTTTGGGTTGAGTCTTAAGCAGATTGGTACGTTGAAGAGAAGATTTGATCCTGTGATATGATGTCTAATGAACATTGATGTTTTCTCTCTTTTTTGACAACATTGATGTTTTCTCTAAAGGTACGAGATACTAATTATATGGAACTTCATAAGTTATCTTTGTGTGGGAAGTAAGAACATACGATGTTATGTTTGAAACAGATGAGAGAAAGATCTCTTAAAGCATGACCTATCGATCATATCTATAATCTAATAGTTCATAGCATCATCACTATGAGCATAACACATGCTTTCAACGATCTATAGCCTAACCTATTTGCTAACTTAGACAGATACATATGTAAGAGAAGAGAAAAGAACTTATATGATTTCATGATCCTGTTATCGATCCTTATCAAGTATCTGCCCAGAGTAGTTTGATGGTCCTTATCGATACAACCACATTCGCAAAGACGACTCTTTCTTCCCCAAGAAACTGGCTCGCCATTGATCTCAGCACCTCTTTAGACTCATGAATCTTCACATGCTCTTCTCTAGCTTCTTCATAAGACTTCTCTTGCTTCTCCTGCAACTCGATCCACAAGCTTCTCCTGACAAGACTTTATCGCTGTCTCGGTCATCAATTTCATAGATTTCTTCGGCTGAAGCTTTTTTGTGGCCACTTTCACCGCGCTCTTGAAGTCCTTAACAGGCAGTTTCGGAACATTAAGACTGCTCAGACTTACAACAACTTGATCGCATTCTTCAGGAGATGCCTTTTCTCTTTTTTTTAGAAACCCAATCCTCTTTCTTATTCTCATCTTCCAGTTTTTAAGTTTTTTAGCTACAGCTACAAACAATTTCCAAGCACAAGGTGAGAGAAGCATGAACAGATGTTAATTGCTTGCTACAAAGCAAAACTTTTGGTAGTTCAAACGGAGAATCGAAATGCATAAAACAATAAAACATCAAGAAACAATGAAATTGACTACAACTAACACTTGAAAACCCAATTTCGCTGAAGCTAACATCAAGAGCTCACCTGACAAAGGAACAGAGAGGATATCGCCGAAGCTAACATTTGGAGCTCCCATGGTCGGAACTCGAACCTCTTCACGATTGTTTGAATGAGATCGACCTTTGCATACAAGCACTTGCATGGAAATCTCAATCTCAATCAAATCTCAATCGCAATTGCATTTAGTGGATTGAAAACCACCGGTTTAGGCTTTGAACTCAGAAGATTGCGAATACTCCTCGAAGAAGAAAGATTTTTGCGGATAACCCGCTAACCCGCCCGATCCGCCGCTGATATATCCGCTGGAACCGCAAACCCAAACGGGCTGGACCGCGAGGCCCGCTTTTTTTACGGGTCTAAAGTTGTTAACCCGAACCCGACCCATAGCGGACTAGTTTGGGCTAAACCCGCGGGCTGCGGCCCAAATTGACATCTCTAGGTATTATGCTCATGACTAATATATATTTTGTATGATTAGTATTGTGAACAATCTCATTATAATTTTTTGTGAAAATATTTAATATGTATGTTGATATTAATTTAATTCATTATATATATATTCTATTAATAACATAATTTTTCATAAGTTTTTTTAGTAATTATTTATATTTAAATTATTTTTATTAAATTTTTATGTCATTAAAATATTATTTTATTAATAATACATTAATGAAAAAATAAGTTACAAAATTATAAAATTGGAAATCTAATTTTTCTTTTTTTAACAAAATAAAGATATTAAATATAATTATTTTAAATTTTTTTAATATTTTAGAGCTTATTGTTTTGGAAATGCTATATTTCAAAGGAGAAAGAGAAATAGAGAATGAACACATTTTGGAGCATTAGCAGTTTCCAAATGTTCTCATAGATGCTATGCATCATATTTTACCAATCAAGGCCTATGATGTGTCATTCAGATGGTATACTTTGACCAGGACTTTATATATGGTAACAGCAAATTAATTCGGCATAAACTTTGTTTTTGTTTTCCATATTCTCACAAGTAACTAAAAGTCTAAAAGTGGTTTCTAAAATACATGTAAATTGACTAGCAGACAAATAAGTAAAAATATTATTTGAAGAAAATTGAAAACTTATCAAAGTGAAATAACAAAAAACTTCAAATTCGTAAATTTCATTACAATTTCAATTATCGTTCACTACTGCACAAAACTCAACTCTTCTTCATGTTCCGAATATTAGTTTTCAGCCCTCAATTTTTCCCGTTAACCAACAAAAAGTTATACATACCGTTGCATTTACCACCTAACACGACGATAGTAGATAACAAATTACGTCAAAAAAATAAAAGATAACAGATAAAAAATACTCAGGGCTGTCAATTCTAATCTGATTATAGATCCGATCTGGCATAATAAATCCTAAAATCTTTGGACGACGTCATTAATTTCTCATTCCACAGTTAGTTGGATGTCAAAGTTTTCGGACCAAATCATTTTGGGCCATCTAATATGTTAATAAAAAAAAAAAAAAAAAAAAAATTTAAGANNNTTTTTTTTTTTTTTTTTTTTAAACCTTATTGGCTGTCTGATCAGCTCTGGTAGGAACACACTGAAGTACTACAAAGTGGACTCATCCATAGGCTATCACCTCGCTTATTCCGAGTTTGTGATACTTTTCAACTAGTATCAGTGGTAATCAGACTGTCTGTATTTCCAATTACTATATAAATTAATTGGATCTACGTCCATCTGACAGACTACCTACGTAAATATGATTTAAAGTTTTAGGGAGGATCAAACTCAGGTTGGGAGTTTCACTGGACGACACTCATGTGGGCCAGACCAACTATTTTCTTTTAAAGAAAATACTAACATAATAACAAAAACACTCTCTTAACAGTTAACACCAATTTTCATGTAAGTTTTTATTTTATTTTTCATCTTCTTTATGGGTATATCTTGAATGATTGAATTAATCTTTTTCTAAGTTTCCCTAATGAGTTAAATATATTTCAAATTTATCAAACATATCAAATTTATATGATTATATCGATGACGTGCGTTGAATCTGTTGATTAAGATTGTGTCTTTGGAGTTGTGTTCTGATTTGGACAGCAAGAGGAAAGGGTTTGGTGAAAGTGTTAAGTGGGACCCAATGACCTCTGAAGAAAAAAAAGAGGGTTTGGTGAGACGAGTGGTGTGCGATGGATCCTCGCTACTGTGGTTGTTGTCCCTTTTCCTCCATTTCTCTTTGTTTGTTTGGTGGCCTAATTTTAGTCATTCCCTTTTATATATTTTATAAATTAAGTATATGATGACACATCCTTTACATCTAAAAATCTAAATAATAATATAGTTCACCAAATAATTCGCTAAACAACTACTATATATGTTTTCTTTAGAGATTGTCTCTCCTTGATGACAATCTATCAAATATTCTTTTTTGTTTTTTTCATAGTTTATGTAGAATTCCTTTGATATCAATCAAGGTTTCATTGGTGTTACTTTTGTTTTATATTCTTGTAAAGAATAATAACCTATTGTTATGGCAAAAACATAAGAAAAGCCATTAAGATATCAAATATCCTTCGTGAAGGGAACAATAGAAATATTTCATGTAAATGTATTGGTTTACGTACGTACGTGTGGTTGGTGTCTTGACGAAACCCATGATTTTGTAGTATTTTATCATATAGGCCCGCCATGTTCTCGAATAAATGTTTTTTCTTAAATTAACGGAACTTTATTCAAACGAATCAAAACTAGCATATGAAAGAATTGTTGTGAAAAGCCTATTATAAAACCAAATTTGGATTTATATAGCCTATTAGATGGTTAAGACTGTAAGATCCACAAACATAATGTAAGTAAAAATTTCATCAAAACGCCCCTCAAATCTCTCTAGCTATGGCTATAACACGTAGAAAGACAACAAAAATTAGTCAAATACTCTTTTAAAAGAACTTTTCCATTAATATATAGGAAACTACCATGTGTAAAAATTACTCGAGCTAGAATGTCTTAAACATAATTAGTAGACTCGTGATTGCAACAGCTTCCATCAAGTGCCCCCAAACTTTTGTTTTGTAGGCTGAAAGGACAAGAGGACATACTAACATGACTTTCATGCATAGAACTACAAAGTAAACACTATAGTCCTAGTAATTCTCCACTTTATAATTAGATTGTCTAGGGTTCTTCACTTTAGCTAAGATCAACGAAATCATTCATTAGGATGTGATATTTGAACTATACTGGTTTCTCCAATTCAATTATACTGGTTTTTGAACTCACTGGTTTTTTTACCCCAAAAAAAAAAATAATAATAAAAATTGGCATATGCGAATGCGAGGAAAAATAGAGAATGGGAGCAACGACCAAAAAATTTGTTCATGTTAAGTTCTAAAAAATAATAAATATTGATATAAATAGTCAAATCAATTGTCTCTAGACTTTCTTCATGAGCTATTAATATATCCGTAAATCAAAGTATAAAATAATAGCTGTTCATTCCTGTCTGAATGTGTTACCAAGCATTAAACCTAACAACTCAAAAATATAAATATTAAATCAACAAATCACATTATCAACACTCATGTTTATGGCCATCTCTGCATGAAAACACATGTCCATGAAACCCTTATCACTTTATCAGAGATTCTCAATCTCACATAGACGTCCGAACATACTCGAGTAAACGATCAGTAATCCATAGATACACAAGAATCCGATCACAAGCTTAGTTTCTTAATTATCCCTTATATAGGGTGGCGAGTGAGTCATTCAAAAATAATTTTCTAGCTTGGTTTCCATCTATCTGAAATTGAGAGGTTGGCTAGATCCTTAATCCAATACAAGCTTAGTTCCCTAGACGTCTAATCCAAGCTTTTTTTTTTTTTGTAATCCGACCAAAACTCACGTATCAATTATTCGGATTTGGTTGTGATATATATTCTTTATCTGAGCGTCTAACGACATTTACCCTAACTACTTCCATTTATATTAGCAAAAGACTAGGGGCCATATAAGTTATTCAATTTTGTGGAGCTAGTATGATTGATGTAGAATCAATTGGCAAGATGGAGCTTAGAAGGAACAAGCGATTCAGAACGAGTGAAACAAAAGTTAAGTTAAATATGGCCATATATAAGCTATCAAATATTGTCTAGTTATTTCTAAAATTTTGAATGACCGAAACATCTTTGTATTTTTCCACAAAATTGTTTGTTAAATGCGTTTTTTATGATCCACCAGCAATTTTGTGTGTGTGTGTGTGTGTGAATAATAGTGAAAAGGAAAATCAGTCCATATAACGCGCAACTACGGTTGATGGCAGTTTAAGCTACAACCCCTATGTCCCATGATCCTATCATATTAATCAAGTTCTAAGGATGTAAACCCGCATACAAAAAAATATCTACTGAACATCAAAATAAGTGTCTTTTTTACAAAGAGTTAGAAAAGCGAAGAAGATAACCTGAAGTAGACAACAAAAAAGTGAGAAGATATAAGCTGATATCAGGATAAACAAAAAAAGGCAATAAAAAAAGAGAGAGAGAAAGACTAAACCGATACCTTGACTAAACCAAAATCGGATATTTGACATAAGTTTCCTTTCACATTGACTGAAATCCGCCTGCGCATTTCAAATAAATTTAAATTTACGTAATATATTTCTTTATGTTTTACTAAAGAATCTATAATAAGTTGACCAAAAAAAAAAAAAACTATAATATATTAATTCCCTCCACTTTGTACTTTCTATCATCTTTGCCTTCATTAATTTGGATTTTGAACCTTATCCTAAATAGTCAAAACAGGTGAAGAAATGAGCTATATATACTGTATATATAACTAACACGAATAAATTAAATATCTCTAATTGTCGCTATAAGCCTATAACATATAAACTATAATTATATTCCAATCGAGATCCCCAGTCATTGCCCAATGCTTAAATGGAGGAAATAAAAAACATATAAACAAATTAGTACAATTTTTTTTTTAAACAATTAGAACAAATGTATAAAATCGGGTTATAAATTAGAGACCTTCGAATGCTACGATGGATGCAAAAATGCATGCACATGCAAATGTTTCAAATTTCAATGAAGGCGCCTTACCACCCATCCATATCATTTCTATCAATAACTTGAGAGTTCTTGGTTTATATTTTCTTTTATGTACACTAGTTTTTACTTTTATATTTAGCTTTCGATTACTATATAACGCGTATTTCACAAATAAATCAGAAAATGAGGTTGATGATGAATTTATATTTTATCAGCAACTGGATGGCTCAATTTATTTTCTTGTACGTAGCACATCCCCTAAAAAATTTAATAGTCGAAATCTATCCACGAATATATTTAATTCACGTTACATTTCTAGATTCTACGAAACTACAACTATGGTCATGTCAGTATGTCACTCATGTGTGTGTATTCATGCTTAGTTTGATAATGACACATATCAAATTATAATAATCATATTAAGAAAAAGAGATAATAAGTGATACCACTAATTTAAAAGTTTTCTATATTAGTTACAATAGTTTTTAGAAAAACATTCTAATTTTATATATGGTTATAGTTGTAATTTCACGAGCTTAGCTAATTACATAACGCCATTGCTTTTGTCATGCAGACGGCGTGGTGCGTCACGCGGCTCTTATTATGAATCTTACTATCGCGAGAATATTATAGTTTGCACGTAATAATTACCTTCCACAAACTTTATACACAACTAGCTTGCGTAGGGTAACAAAATTATAAATTATTTTATTAAATATGATTTAATTTGAAATTATTTATAATAAAAATAATTTATTGGATTTTATATATGTATTAATAATATTTATTTGTTAATAATGTAACTACAATTATAATGTTCTATTAAAAATCATATTAAACAAAAAATACTTATAAATTTATTTGATTTGAGTTTTTATCATTTTAGTTCTTTTTATAATATTTTTTCATATTTGTTTTTTATAATATTTTTTTGAACTACCATCTAACTTCATTTTTAAATTGAAAATTTCATAAAATACTCATAATTTTTATTATTTAAATATAAAAACTTCTAACTGTTCGTAAAAGTTATTAAAATCATAACCAATGAAATTTTAGCAAAACTAATTAGCAATCTTTTAACTTTGCAAATGATTAGCAATCTTTTCACTCGGCAGGACGCGGATCCATATTCAACTTTTTGACAAACAATTTTTTTAAATTTTTTATTTTTTAGCTAAATTAAGCTATTTCAAATATTTAAATATCTAGATATAAATATTTTCAAATTTTTTACAATAAAATATTTATAATAATATAAATTTTATTTGATTTAATTATATAGTTTTATTAAAAAAATCATATATGCTGATAAATTTGGATGTTTATCAAATTAAATTTTCAAATCTTTTGCTTTCTTATCATTTTGATAATTTTTATAATAGTGTTATTGAAACAACTGATACTCTTTTTTAATTAAATCAACACTAGTGGAAGTTTTAAAACTAATAAATAAATAAATAAATCAAGTTAACAATAATTAGCGAAAGTAAATAAAATAAACAAATAAGTCTAACAACCTAAACGGTTCAACAGAAACAATAATCCTATCATCCTCTGCTCCGAGCTCGATTCTGTTATCACACTTTACTTTTACATGTATCATAATGCAAAAAGAGATGCGTGAGTATTATCATAAATACTTAGTGAAGCGATCACTAGCTCTGCCTACAAGCCATTTACGCAATTTCTAGACAAATAAAGTCTTTTAAATAATTTTCATAATTATTAAAATATTTTTCCATAATTAAACATCTCCAAATAATTATTAAATAATTCTCAAAAATTAAATATTAATTAATTATTATTTTGAAAATAATTAATTAAATTTCCAATTAATCACTTAATTAATTAAATCCATAAAACCGGATTTAACCATTCAAATTCAGAATTCTAAATTAATTAAGTTAAAATGGCCGTCTGTGTCAAGCAGTGATTAAAAAACCGACCCTACCCGGCCGGTCGGACCGGTTTAACCGTGAACCGATGGCTAACCCGAGTTGGTTTTCATAAAAACTCAACATTGTAGTTGGCCCAAAAAAACCCATTAAAACCCGGTAAAAACCTTAAAACCGGTTTTGGTTCGATTTAAGTTCCGATTTGGGATGGTTTAAAGGCAGGAAGCCCTAACTCGCAGAATAAAAAGGTTCAGCCACCTTTGTTGGACAGAATTTTCGAGATGAGAGTTGCAAAGGAGAAAAGTGGTGATTTCTGGAGTTTTTAGAGCGGAACACTGTTTATCGATACTGTTTGTCGCAGTACCGTTCATCGCGGTACTGTTTATCAGAGCAATGTTCATCTACCCTTTCTCTGTTTCAATCCGAAATCAAGGTGAGTGCGTGACTGTAGACCTGTGATTCTCTAGATATGTGTTTGGATTGATTGATTAATGTGTACTTGATGATTTTCGTGTTGATTATGTATTAATTGTGGATTTTAATCGTATTTGGTTGTGATTTTTATGGTGATTCTGTGTTTTTGGTGTTGTTTCATCGCTTTCGGATTCAACCAGAAAATTGGGTGTCGAGCAGCTTGGTGTCGGTCGACACCAAAGTTGTTCGTGTCGATCGACACTAAGCGGATGTCGGTCGACACCAAGGACTGGTTCGGGTTGGCTAACCGGTTTAATTCGATTTTAATTAGAATTAATGGTTTAATTGAATTGAATTGAAATTGAATGGTTTAATCCGGTTTAATGGATTTAATTGATTAAGTGGTTAATTAAGCTGATTTAATTAATTATTTTAAATTAATAATTAATTAATATTATTATTTAATTATGTAAATTATTTAATAATTATTTGAGAATCATTTAAGTATGATAAAATATTTAACTGTGGTAATTATTTAAATAACTTAAATTATCTAGAAATTGCGTAAATGGTGTAGATAGAATGATTGTCTAACTAAGTATTTATGATAATACTTATGCATCTCGTATTTCTATGTGATGCAGTTAAAAGTAAAGTGTGATCCAGGAATCGAGCTCGAAGAAGAGGATGATAGGATTTTATGTTTTATTGAACTATTTAAGTTGTTAGACTTATTTGTTTAATTTTATTTGCGTCCTCTGAATATATTTGAACTGATTGATTTATTTATTTATTAGTTTTTAAGATTTCTGCTACAACTGATTTAATTATTATTATTTTTTTTTTAAATTTGGTTGTTTCATTTTATCTGGTGTCGGTCGACACCAGCTTGCGAAATAGATTTTCGGTTCGTTTTAAGTTCCGGTTTTGGGCGATATAAGGGAGAAAAGTGAGGGAAAAAAGTCACGTTTATCTCTTGTTCTCTCTTCTCAAGCCTTAATCAAGGTGAGTGTGTGACTGTAGGTCTATAGTTTCTAGATTTGTGTTTTGGATTGATTGTTTATTGTGTTCTTGAGGTTTTTGTGGTGTTTATGTGTTGATTATTGAGTTGAATCACGATTTTGGTTGATATTGTTGTTGATTCTATGTTTCTGTGCAATTTCATTGATTTGGGTGTAGAGCCGTCGAGTAGGTGATGAGCGACACCAATCCGGTATCGATCGACACCAAGTGGTCAGGTATCGATCGACATCAATCGGGTGTTGTTTGACACCAATGTTTTTAAAACCGGACCGGATATCGAACTGGATGTACTTTCGGGTCATGGTTCAACTTGGTCTGATTGGTTGGACCGGGTTTTCTAAATTTTTAATAATAAATATATTCAAATAGTGAATATAGAAAATATAAGTATGTAAAAGTTTTAAAAATAAAATAAAAATAAAAATGTAGTAAAATTATATGAATATGAAACATTGTGGTTTTATAAATAAAAATATCATGATAAAAGTATTTAAAAATCAAAGTTGAAATATAAAAATATGTTTTAAGAGTAATTATTCACTATTTTTTTTCAGTAGTTAAATTTTATAACTTATCATAGTTAAATAACAATATAATTTTTGTAGAGTTTTAAGATAAAAATCTAAACATCATTGCATAAACATAAAAATCAGGTTTTCTAATTGACCTAACCCGGCTGGGTTTCACCACCTGTGTCGAGCGACACATCACTTGTGTCGGTCGACACAGCTTCTCAGAAACGACATAATTGTTTACGGATGTTACACGAAAACCGCATTTCTCTGGTTTACAGATGTTACAGTTATGAAGTATGAACTATCATATATCTTCATTTCTAATATGGAACTTTGATGATACATTTATTTTTTCATCATTTCAGTAATTGATATCTGTTTTAATAATTCAAACTATATTTTTTGTAAATCAAAATATACATTTTTTATTATATGGGTAATGTGATAATTTATTTACTTTTATAAAATTTAGTCTAACCAATAAATGAGAGAAAAAAATAGTATTTAAGAAAATAATTAATTTGATATATTTGATAAGATATGGAAAGAATGATAATAGTTTTATAAATTAAATTCTGAAATATGTATAAATCATTGATATAAATTATTTTCTAACCAAAATAATACGATGGCATAGAATGTAATTAATCTAATAATATTTGTCTTGAGAATGAATCATATGATAACACTTAAGCAATGACATTGTTGTTAATAACACATCATACAAAGGTTATTATGTTAGTGTATTCTCTTTTAATATATTAGACATTAGACAATTACAAACTCGATGAAATATGTACCAAAAAAAAAAAAAAAAAAATTTTACTTTTGACAGGCTTCCACCTAATGATTGGCAATGGCATATACAGTGTACATTTTATAAGTAGATCTGTGCGCAAGTACATGTGACTTGCCTTATACCCGTTTTATTCAGTCGAGTACTTGTTCTGAGCAAGATAGGTCACAAATCATAAAATTTGGATATTTGTAAATACGAGGCAAGTATCAAGTCTTATTTTTATTTTCGATATTTGCTCAGCTTATATTTGCCCTATAAATATATTGAAGTCCAATATAGTATAGGTCCATAGTCCAATAAGGCAATAACTCATTAGAGACAACCTAAAACATTTTTTTTTTACTGTAGTCTAATAATTATTTTCTTTTGCAAAGTCAATAATAAATGGGGCAAAGCAAATACTTACTTTTTTTTTTTTAATAGAAAATTTGCGAGTTGCAAGGCAAAGCAGATTACTTGCAAGTCTGTCAATTTTTGGCAAATACTTGTATCACACAAGGCAAGTCGTGGATTGATTTTTGTATAAACTGAACGGAGTAAGGCAGATTGCTAATAGAGCCACTTGCTCCGTGCCCAATCCACTTATCTCATAAACTCATCACTACTGAGATAAGTTGCTTGGCTTTGTTGAGTGGCTGATTGAGATTGTTGCTTGGATCTATCCAGTCCTGCGAGTTTGCTTTTAATGAGTTTGGCGCAATTATTTGATCAACATGCTTGTCTTGGAGTACACTGGCAGTCTGGCATAACTAATTACAATAAATTCGTTTGTAGAAATTTCAGTAATTATGAAACAGATTACATAAACAAACCAGTAAACGCACAAATAAAAAAATACAACAACACAACACAACACGATAACTGAAAAAGAAAAAACAAATCCCATCGAAATATTCAAGAAAGTTGAAATGATAACCAAAATGACAAAAAATAACAATTTACAAAATACAAAAATGAAAGAGCGTTGTGGTGGGGACGTTAATTGACTCAATTACGTTCATACAACACACCTACTCCCATCACAATGAAACGCTTTACTCCAAAAAATCACTCTTCAAAAACAAAACATAAAAGATAACAAAAAAATCTCTTAGTCTCACCAACCGCGAAATGCAACAATCGTCAGCCACCAGCCACGACCACTTTTACCACCGTGACGTTGACGAGAACACCAAAATCACCACCGCGTTAAAAAAAAAAAAAGGGAAAAAAATACTATCTCTTTTGCGACTTAAACCAAATCCACGAATAATAATCCCCACCACTAGAACCCCTCACACACCATCTAACGGTCATAATTAATTCTCAACCAACTCCTTTCTCACTAATTTCCATTTTTTTCTCTATTTAAAATTATCATTATAGGAAGAAAAATAAAAATTAGCTCTCTTATGCTTACCTACCAACAAACACTACCATCTTATTTAAACCACCCATCATTCATCTCTTTTCCCTCAGGAATAACAAATCAAATTCCTTAAACCAATAAAAATTAGACATATCTCTCACTTAGAGATCTCTCTATAATCTCCTTACAACTAAATTCCTAAACTCGTGTCAAATGGAGATTAACGGATCACAGAACGCTAATGGAGGAGTCGACGCTATGTTATGCGGCGGAGAGATCAAGAAAAATGTGACGGTGGTTGGTGCGGATCCTCTCAACTGGGGAGCTGCGGCTGAGCAAATGAAAGGGAGCCATTTGGATGAAGTGAAGAGAATGGTTGAGGAATTTAGGAAGCCAGTTGTGAATCTCGGAGGAGAGACTCTGACGATTGGACAAGTGGCAGCGATCTCGACCATTGGAAATGGTGTGAAGGTAGAGTTGTCGGAGACGGCTAGAGCTGGTGTGAAGGCGAGCAGTGATTGGGTTATGGAGAGTATGAACAAAGGCACTGATAGTTATGGTGTTACTACTGGTTTTGGCGCTACTTCTCATCGGAGAACCAAGAACGGTGTCGCACTTCAGAAGGAGCTTATAAGGTAAAAAATTTGTATAATTAATAATCATATTTTCTTGTGTCTAATTAGAAAGATATAAATTTACAAGAGGCTAGGATCTTAGGAAAATACGTGGAGGATGATATTTGGTATAAAATCTACTTAATAAATATGAAAAAAGAAAGAAAAAAACTTATTAGGAATTACCGAATTAGTTTAATTTATTAGTTTTTATTTTCCTTATTTGTAAACTAGTATTTCTTTTCTTTTCCAATTAACTGAAAAGTTTTCGAATTATTTATAGAGAAATTAACTAATAATTAAAATCACGAGAACGGAGAAACTACCACTTCTTGCCTTGAGTTTATGTAACGTTGCATGGGAAATGTACGGGTCGGGTCAAATTGAATGGTTATATTTTGTTGGAGTAATTAAAAAAAAAAAAAAACGAATTAGTTTAATTAAATGACTAATCCACACGCAATTCGAATGTTTTGTTCGTTTGCAGATTCCTGAACGCCGGAATATTCGGCAGCACGAAGGAAACATGCCACACATTGCCACACTCCGCCACGAGAGCCGCCATGCTTGTACGTATCAACACTCTCCTCCAAGGATATTCCGGTATCCGTTTCGAGATTCTCGAGGCCATTACCGGTTTCCTCAACAACAACATCACTCCTTCTCTCCCTCTCCGCGGTACAATCACCGCCTCCGGAGACCTCGTCCCTCTCTCCTACATCGCCGGACTCCTCACCGGCCGTCCCAATTCCAAAGCCACCGGTCCCAACGGTGAAGCCTTAACCGCAGATGAAGCCTTCAAAAAGGCCGGAATCAGCTCCGGATTCTTCGATCTGCAGCCTAAGGAAGGTCTTGCCCTCGTTAACGGCACGGCGGTTGGATCTGGAATGGCGTCGATGGTGCTATTCGAAACGAACGTTCTCTCTGTTCTGGCGGAGATTCTATCAGCGGTTTTCGCGGAGGTGATGAGCGGGAAGCCAGAGTTCACCGATCATCTGACTCACAGATTGAAGCATCACCCCGGCCAGATCGAAGCGGCGGCGATAATGGAGCACATCCTCGACGGAAGCTCATACATGAAATTAGCTCAGAAGCTCCACGAGATGGATCCGTTACAGAAACCGAAACAAGACCGTTACGCTCTCCGCACATCTCCTCAATGGCTCGGCCCTCAGATCGAGGTGATCCGTTACGCGACGAAATCGATCGAGCGCGAGATCAACTCCGTCAACGACAATCCGTTGATCGACGTCTCGAGAAACAAGGCGATCCACGGCGGAAACTTCCAGGGAACGCCGATCGGAGTCTCGATGGACAACACCCGCCTCGCGATCGCGGCCATCGGAAAACTCATGTTCGCTCAATTCTCCGAGCTAGTGAACGATTTCTACAACAACGGCCTACCGTCGAACCTAACCGCGTCGAGGTTTCCGAGTTTGGATTACGGATTCAAAGGAGCGGAGATCGCGATGGCTTCTTACTGCTCAGAGCTTCAATACTTGGCTAATCCGGTGACGAGCCACGTTCAATCCGCGGAGCAACACAACCAAGACGTGAATTCGCTCGGTTTAATCTCGTCTCGCAAAACATCTGAGGCCGTCGACATTCTCAAGCTCATGTCGACGACGTTCCTCGTCGCGATTTGCCAAGCTGTTGACCTGAGGCATCTCGAGGAGAACCTGAGACAAACCGTGAAGAACACAGTCTCTCAAGTGGCCAAGAAAGTCCTCACCACTGGAGTCAATGGAGAGCTTCATCCATCTCGCTTCTGCGAGAAAGATTTACTCAAAGTCGTCGACCGTGAACAAGTCTACACATACGCGGACGATCCTTGCAGCGCCACGTATCCGTTGATCCAGAAGCTGAGACAGGTTATTGTTGACCACGCTTTGGTCAACGGTGAGAGCGAGAAGAACGCAGTGACTTCCATCTTCCATAAGATCGGAGCGTTCGAGGAGGAGCTTAAGGCGGTGCTTCCGAAAGAAGTGGAGGCTGCGAGAGCGGCGTACGATAACGGAACATCGGCGATCCCGAACAGGATCAAGGAATGTAGGTCTTATCCTCTGTATAGATTCGTGAGGGAAGAGCTTGGAACAGAGCTTTTGACCGGAGAGAAAGTGACGTCTCCCGGAGAAGAGTTCGACAAGGTTTTCACGGCGATTTGTGAAGGGAAACACATTGATCCGATGATGGAATGTCTCAGCGAGTGGAACGGAGCTCCCATTCCAATCTGTTAAGAGTAAAGTCCTCTGTTTTTTTCTTTTAAATGTCTGAATAATTTTACCAAATGATTATCTGTGAAGTTTCTTCTTCTGTTTGTCTAATTTTAAATTTGTGTGTAAAACTCATTGTAAGTTCTCAAATGAGCAATTTTCTTGTTACAAGTGTGAATCATACCTTTTTTCTCAATTTCCAGCATATGGTACTCTCCATTAAAAAAAAAAAGTAACGGTAGGTCCATTAATGTTTACCAACTCTAGTGGAACCATCTAATCTTTATCGGTGTCCAACTCTAATGGAATCATCTAAAATAATGAAATACTAACAAATCACAGAATCGATTGCTATAATTTTTCTAATGAAACTTTGATATGTAAGATGTCCAAGTAGTGAATGTAAAAGCATAAAACTCATTCAACATTCATGATGCAACCCAAATTCTCCACATGATAAAGCCATCGCAAAAAGTTCAAGAAATGCAATGGACTTACTGTTCAAGGAGGTCTTGGGAACAAAACAGGCGAGGAAGAGGTGGGCGATGCACATTCTAGGGGGCTTTATTTTCACAGAGCATCAGCTTTATTTCCATCTTGTCCTTCTGAGCATCAACTATCAGATTTCACCATGGGGATGATATAACCGAGAGACTGAAGAAGAACTTTTGGATGTATGATTTAGTTTTGGAGCCAAACAAATTTAAACAAAGAGACTGAAGATATTCACCTGAAGCTGATCAACTCCATAGTCTAGACTTTAGACGTGACCGTTCACCAATGATAGAGCTTAAACAAGTTCTGGAAAAACAATAAACCTAAAAAAAAAAAAAAAAAAAAAAAAATTAAAGATGCAAGGAATGAGATTGTATTTTATTTTTCAGCTCTTCTACATACTCTTCACTGACAGCATTGCCAGAACAAGACGGTGACTCGATCTGAATTAGTTCATTAATGTGAAATAGCTGAGTTACAAATTTAACAGTTTTTGTGGTTCAAATTTACAACAAACCGGATGAAACCGAAACATTGAACAGGAATACAGAAATGGCGACGCTAATCAAAACGGTGTCCGTTTTTTATTTTTCCTAAAAAACGATGTCGCTTGGTTTTTCCTCATCTCCCTCAAATCGTTTAGCTTACTAATTTTTTCACATACCTCATTTTATATTTCAAGATACGAAACACGGAGCAAAAACTCTCTTCCAGTATTCTGAAATCAAAAGTAGCAAAATATGACCGGACCATATAGTTTATGATTGTATTTTCCCCAAGGATTAAAATTTGTGATACTTGGCGTGATTTTGATTTTCTCGACATTGTGAATTAATGTTGGTAATAGATAATATATCAAGAAACAAATTATCAACAATGCCTTATTATTACTTTGTAAAAATGTCTAGGTAAAATAGAAAAACTTATTTTGGGTAAGTTTGATAGTTTTTTTTTTTTTTTTTTGGTGTGGATCAAGTTTTGGAATACGCTACATAATTGACCCCGTTTAGCTCGGTTTACTCCACTCAAATTACCTTTTCTGAAAACAAATAGCTTATTTCCCTTTTAAAAAAAGGAAACGTTGATCCCACGACTGTGTTATTATAGGGTTTATAAATACAGAGGCAGACGCATAAGTTTTCATCATAAACTTCATTAGCGAATTCTTTGATCTTTCATTCGGAGAAACTCGCCCCACCACAACAAAGAACGATGTCCGTGTGGAAGAGCTTGCTAGCCCAACTTATCGAGAGAGTAAAATTGCTTGCAGAGAAACACACCCCACAACAACAAAGGATGTCGAAGAAGATGATCCTGTTGAAGAGCTCCGATAACAAATCGTTCAAGGTGGAAGAGGCCGTCGCACTCCAATCGCAGATGATTGCGCATATGGTTGAAGACAATTGCACCAACAAGGGGATCCAGCTTGCAAACGTCACAGGCGAAATCCTCGGCAAAGTGATCGAGTACTGTGAGAAGCACGCAGATAGTGATTGTGAGGATCTCAAGCAATGGGACGCCGAGTTCGTGAATATCGATCATTCCACCATCTTCGATCTCATTATGGCTTCCAATTACCTGAACATCGAAGGTCTGTTTGATCTCACTTGCCAAACAATTGCTGAGCAGAAGGCCAAGTTGGAAATAAATATCATGAATAATGAAAGGCTTTTATTGAGGCCAAAAACCTCAGAAGGAAACATACCAAGGGATCTAGCAATTGATCGAAGATCACTTGTTATTCTAGAAAGAAGAATCGCACAACTTGCGGCAAACTTTTATGCTAGTACGGAAGCTGCTGCTAGTATCGTTTCTAAGGTACTACCACGTGAAGCATGGCCAGCTTCATGGCCACATTCTGCTGTCTCTCTAACTCTTCGATCTGGAACCAGGTTAGTGCTTAAATATCACGTGTTATCCTAATCCAAAGTTTGTAATGCATTATCAGATAGTTGCATTTGACATGCAGATTAGTTTGTCTCAAAATCCTTTTATGTTTTAATTTGTTTCCTTTATTTGGTGTTTACGGTTCTGTTTATTTTTCCTAGATTTGAGGTTTACGCCCTGAATTTGAATGCTAATTAAGAATTATGTATTATCTCATAAATTAAGGATGAAGTTGAAACTGAAACACAAATGCAATTCTAAACTTCTATCTGCAAGAAGAATAGAACAAGACTTTTGCTATTGGTAAAATAAGCCTTTTTGTATCTCACATATTTTTTTTTTTTGTAAACCGATTAAGTGAACTACCATTCCTTCATAAGAAGAAGAGTCATGTAAACGAACGGAACTAATATAGAATCCCACCACTACAGCACTACTCCTTCATTCTCCGGTTACTATGATCGTGGCTCATGTATTTTCCGACGTACTCCATGTCATTGCAAAGCAATATATATATATATATATATA
>OVBJ01001302.1:0-10482 GCA_900406535.1 Noccaea bulbosa
TACTTTGGAGCTTGTTCCAATTAACTCTCTTCTTCCTTCTTTCTCTCTCTCGTTTTTCCTTTAAGTAAACTGAAACTCTTTTTTTTTTTTCTTATCAAACTTTTAAATCAAAAACAATCTCTTTACTTGTTTGATCTTCTCTTGGTGTGTTAAATCTGAGAAATCCCTTTTCTACTTGTTGTGTGTTATATCGACAAGTTGTGAAGGTGGAGTTAGAGATTCTTTCCATCGGATCTCTGATATAATCCATTTGATCCATCATAAACCTCACTCTCTGACCATTGTTCGATTCACTCCATCCATTTGTGCTTCAAAGTATCGATCCGTTGCTGGGATCACATCAAGAAGCCGATGATACTTACTTCGTTGTCGACGGTAATGTTCAACCAGTTTCTTGGGATGTATACGATGATTCAGAGTGGGGATTTGGTATCATGTCGACCGTTGTGAAGCTCGAAACAAGAGATAGGAATCGGCTCGGGAACCAGGTTTGCTCGGTTTGTCGGTATCCGATCATCGGTTCTCGGTTTAAGGATGTGAAAACCAGGTTTAGCCTCTGTAACCATGTTACAGTGAAGGGAAGATTCCTCCAACGTTTAAACAGCCGGAGGAATATAAAGTTCAGAGACTAATGGGAGTGAAATGGAAGCCATGAAAGGTAAGTGTGTTTCTTTTTCAATGATTGAAAGGTGTTCAAAGACTGAAAGCTCTTTGTGGTCTATTTCCCACATATTTTTTTGTTTTTTAATTTGTAGTCTTTTTTTTTTTATCAAGCTGTGTCATGTGTATATAGTTTTGATGAAGTGTTTGTTGGTGAACAATGACTGTATTTTTGTACTCTTTTTTTTTGTTTTTTTCATCTAGAAGATTTCATATAGAACATTGAACTGTTACAACACCGGAAAATACATTTCCGAGCAGAAGCCGGCGGAAGACAAGATTTCCCCGGAGACTAAGCCCAAAAGAGGAGGCATGAAGACTTTAGATTAAATTAAAACAGAACTAGAAACACAAATAAACCAAGCTTGGAGAAGAAAGAGCATAAGCAGAAGAAACCCGAGAAAGAAAAACAGCAAGCGCCTACTCGACCACACCAACCACAACGGCTTGAAAGACTCCTGGAGATCCCACATTTACCGAAGATACCCGATTGCCCGGTAACATACACGCCTCTGAAAAGAAGCAGACACAAACTGCGAGTCAGCATATGAATCAAAGTATCATAGCCCGACTATATAAATCAAACCTCCCGAAGCTACGGTGTCGGAGCCGACTCGACTGTTACAAGCTCCAGAGGGAACGAGACTGTATTTTTGTACTCTAAATATGATTTTTTTCCCATAAATGTTTTAGTTTTTACACCATCCATTTACAAATTAATTTGATTTAGTCAATGCTCGTGAATGGATTCAACATGAAAAATATTCGCAGGCTTGGCCTACAGTTCAAAAGTTCAAAACTAACAAAACAATTTTTTTTTTTTTTTTTTAAATCAGTTTGTATAAGGCCTCTTATATCAAAATCAGACCAGGCCAAAATCTAAATTTTCATAAAATCTCACCGTAGAATTTCAGAACAGCTAATATTTACATGTTATTTTACAATACTAAAATAATTATCGTAAATATAAATATAGACGAGAAATAAATTATATTTATTTATATTATTATTTTCAGTATTATTATTTTACATATAACATTAACATTTAAAATATATGTAAATCATTATTTTTGGTTTAATATTATATTTTGTTATAAAATATATGAAAATATATTTTAAAAGTAAATAAAATAATAATTATTTAGTTAAATTTAATAATAATAAAATTAATTGTATATTAAAAATAAGTTTTGATTTCTTGGGGATTGGGGAAAGAAGGAAGAATAAAAGTAATTAAAAGACAAAAAAATGGTTAATTAATATCATGATAAAAGTGTTTAAGAATCAAGGTTGAAATATAAAAATATGTTTGCAGAGTTTAATTCTTCACCATTTAAAAAAGTAGTATTCAATAATTTCATTTTCTAATTGATCATAGTTAAATATTAATATAATTTTTAGATCAAAACCCAAAAATATTACATAAATATAAAAACCGGGGTCTTTAATCGTCCAACCCGGCTGGGTTTCGAGTTTTTGCCGGATTTTAGTTGGGTTTTTGGGATCAACTACAATTTTGGGTTTTTGTGAAATTCAAACTGGGTTAGCCATCGGTTCACGGTTCAACCGGTCCAAAAGACTCAACCGTAAGTGAATGTGAGAAAAAGCAAATATAACTTATGTATATGAACCTGAAAATATACATAAGACCTGTCAACTAGACCTGTTGAAACTGAACATATTTTTACCTTGCATCAGACCCGAAGAAGCAAATATTTTTAGGGAGTCACTATGATTTCCATTTCCTGGTCTGAAATATTTTCCAACAGGAAATATTTTTAGCTTGCATCAGAACTGTGTCAACTAGATCCTGCCGGTTGTTAAGCTCATTCAAGGAATATATATTAATGCACCGGGAAACATACATCAGACCAATTACCCAATTAAATTTAACTCTAATCTGGAATTAAGTTGTATTTAACAAATAGATAATACTATTTTATTTTTCAATGCTTAGTTATGCAATTTTAAAAATGTTTGCCTTTGCTATATTTTTTTAACATTTAGTCTAAAAGTTTTAAATTTAATTGAATCATATGGCGTTCTAAACTTTTGAAAACGACTCACATAAACATTTAGAAATGTTAAACAACCAAGAATGAATAATACATTGTAAATCAATGACCAAATATTCACATTTTATCTAAAAATAAAGACAAATATGTTAAATGAACAGTAAAAATAATAAAAGAAGTTAAAAACATATATTAATCTCAAAACAATATTAA
The DNA here is from genome assembly GCA_900406535.1 of Noccaea bulbosa. Lineage (NCBI taxonomy): Eukaryota > Viridiplantae > Streptophyta > Magnoliopsida > Brassicales > Brassicaceae > Noccaea > Noccaea bulbosa. The sequence continues at coordinate 2,889 of OVBJ01001302.1, forward strand.
AAAATATACCGACAGAACAATAATCTACATTTAAAAAAAATAAAGTTGACACAATCCGTGCATTAGGCGCGGAGTATCACCTATACATATATACAACATAATTTCCAGATATGAGGTTAATCTAAATTCGAAACTTACCTGTAATTTAGTAAAGTTTACCATACACACGCGCATTAGGCGCGTGCAATCATCTAGTGCAATATGAAAAGAAAAAAAGGAAGAAAAAAAAAGTAGTCAAAGATTTATTTACTATTTAATTTACTCTTCCACAGAATGGCGTAAAATTAATGGCATAAGAATTAACCAAAAATACATTTCCAAATCGGGTAGATTTTTTCTATCCTAGATTTATTCAAAATCATTCCAGTTTTTAATAATTAATTCTCCTTAAACATATGGATTTGAATCGAAGAAACTATTTCAGAGATAAACTCATCAACGACATATAGTCATATACACAAGCCAAAAGTATTATACTTTCCTGTCTAGAAAAGAAAAGCCCTTTCCTCCACTCCTTTTTGGCTTTTTCCCTTCTCAATTTCTTCACTCCTTTTTAAAAATCCTTTTAAGTTTTTGTTTTTTAATGAAAATATTTATTTAATATATCGACCCAAATGGACATCCGTTTAATACAACGCCGGTTAATCGGCAAAAGCCACGACGAAAGGAAAGGATAACCGGAAAAATAATGCTTTTAAGTTAGCATTGAAATGAAAGTTAGTTGATCAAAGAACAACCCGTTCTTCATATCTTAGAACAAAACCGATCAAGAATGAATAAATCAAACAAAACTTGAACAAGTATATAAAGACGATGTTAAAAAAGGAGAAACAAACAACATACTAACATAGTCACATAGAAATTATTTAAAAATGGAGGGAGGATTTAGCTAGCAATTGCATTCTCAAAAGGCCAAGTTTTTTCTAAGAATATATAATTCTCAACATGAAATGAATTAATTAACATGAAGAAGATAAAATCACTGAATGAATAAATTAAAGGGGGAAAAAAAATTAGATAGAAGCGTCGACAGATTCTGAAAGTCGAGGTGAAGTCACCGGAAAGAGAGGGAGAAGTCGGGGCTCCGGATCCATCGGAGTCGTCGACGGTGACCGGTGCAAATAAAACCCTTTCTCTTTGATTGCTCTCACTTCTTCGTCGGAGTTCGGATCATAGTGTACGGAATCCTTGGGGCTCCGATTCGAAGACCCGGTTACGTAAAACGGGTCAGGAAAGAGAGGAGTGTCAGGGCTGGTGAGGAGCAGAGACGGGAAATCGAGGATGCTAGGGGAGAGTTTCTCGGGTAACCCGGAATGGACCGGGTTGATCTTGAGGTGCTTCATCGAATTGCGGCGTTCGTTGAGGCGGAAAGATTGCTTCTTGTTGGAGACGGCTTTGATCGGAGGGATTGAGTGATAGGAGGAAGATCTCGGGTCGGGTTTGTGGGTAGGGTAGTGATAATTGGAGGATCCGGTGAGCAACTGGACGACTTGCTTGAACGAGGAAGCGTCGGTTTGGACGAAAGTGGTCGGAACTGGGTGGTTGGTGGATTCGGGTCCGGTGGTAACGGGTCGGGTCAGAGTGCTGCTGATAATGCAGCTACTTGGTGAAGGAAGCAAGTTGTTTACGTCGCCTCTGTATCTCGGTGAATTCTCCATTGAAGCACGACGACGCATATTGTGAAAGAGGTTTCGTGTTTGCACTACTTGAAGGGCTGTATTTATGTTTTTTAAAAACAGTAGAAACATTGATATTGTAAATGGCTATTTTCATAAAAACAACTGTATTTTTAACATTATATATATTGTAAATATTTAACTATTTAATAATAATATATAACTCCAAAACAATAACGTTTAGATTAGGCTAAGATTATTTCTTCTTATGCGTGTTTTCTAGATTTGATATCATCATTTTAGTGTAGGTTGTTCGGTATAGTTTATTATAGATCGATTTTTCTTTTGTTAATTTAACATGTATATACATATATATATTTTTTGTATATATTTCACCATTGAATAATAATATATAACTCCAAAACAATATTATTTAAATTGGGCGAAGATTATTTCTTCTTATGAGTGTTTTCTAGATTTGATATCATCATTTTTGGTATAGGTTGTTCGGTAATCGTTGTTAGTTTATAGATCGGTTTTTCTTTTGTTAATTTTTTAAATTTCCTCGTTCTTATGTGATGTTTATGGGATATTTGGAATCTGTCGATTTTGTATTCTAGATTCATATTCTATATACGTATTTTGTAATAATAATATTATAACAATTTAATAATAATATATAACTCCAAAACAATATTATTTAGATTCGGAAAAGATTATTTCTTCTTATGTGTGTTTCCTAGATTTGATATAATCATTTAGTATAGGTTGTTCGGTAATCATTGTTATTTATCAGTTTATTATAGATCGGTTTTTTCTTTTGTTAATTTTTAACATTTATATATATAACTATTTATTAATAATATATAACTCCAAAACAATATTATTTAGACTGGGCAAAGATTTTTTTTTTTTTTTTTGCCAAACATATGAGGCAAAACTCCATATCATATAACTCCAAAAATGTATATCGTACAACCAACGAAATACATAAGTCTAAAAAGACAACAACACCAAGACCAAAAATAAGACTAAAGCCACAAAGATGAAGGAGATCACTCCATAGCCTGCTTGTCGAACCACTTGTCGAACTTCAGCTTCATCTTTGCCTCTGGCTCCCAAGTCTGCTCTTCTGTGCCACTGCAATCCCATAAAACTCTCAACAAAGGTACACTCTTGTTCCGCAGAACCTTGACTCTCATCTCTAGAATCCTCACAGGAACTGCCGGAACTGTCATATCTGGCTGAAGATCCTCTGGAATCTCAGCCATCAACTCCTCTGAAGGACGCAAACACTGCCTCAACATAGAAATATGAAACACCTTGGAAAGGCGCTCATAATCGGTGGCAACTCCAACCGATAAGCAACTGGCCCAACTCGCTCCACCACTGGAAATGGACCCATAAACCGGGGACTGAGCTTGTTCTCTGCTATAGACCTGTTAGGGCCTCTCAACATAGCCATCTTGAGATAAACTCTATCTCCCACCTGAAACTCAAGCTCACGTCTGCGTCTATCTGCATAGCTCTTCTGCCTATCCTGAGCCTCTTTCATGTTCAGCCTCAAGACACTGATCTTCTTCGTCGTCTCCTGAACAAAGGTAGCTCCAAACATGCTGCGCTCCCCCACTTGGGTCCAGCATAAAGGTGTCCTGTGATAGGTCTAAGTTTTCCCTATTAATTCTACTGCAAGTGTACAGCAAATCAATGTAGTGTATAGGGTATCATCCAAACGTCTATCAGTTGCACAGTAAATTCTCAGATTCAAATCAAGCTAAGAGAGTAATTATGAAAGTAAAAACAACTAAAAGTAAAGAAAGCAGTAGATCGATTGATGAGGTTAAATTCAAGAGACAAAGGTTAGGCCTTGAGAATTTCTCATGTTGAATCAGAAATTGCAGAGTAACACTACAAGAAATCTCTACATTGTTAGCACGAAAAATTTGCCATTATATGTATTAGATAGAGTTTTCACAGATGCTATGACATCGGCAGCTATGTTAGGTTGTACCCCTACGATGGCATTTTTTGAAATGCTACGATAGATTCAGATACCATAGCAATATTTGGAAGCTGTTAAACCGTCCGATGACAATTCATATTTCGTGCTATGGTAGGGACATCTACAATAGCAATCATGTTCAGTGCTATATTATACGTGACATACAATAGCTGTTTAGCATTGGTCATTTTGCTTGCTATGAAATATTTTTTTTATTGCTGTTATATGTATTTCCTTATAGCTACCTATTGTGTGTTTGTACAAACCTGTTTTGCATAATATAATTGAGCAAGAACTAACTCATTAAAAATCCACCATTCATAACATAAATATAAATCCAATCTAACACACATACATAGCTTTCTGAATATTCATTCAACAAAGATAACAGAAGTCTGAATTCCAAATACATAACACAAGTCAACTAATAGATTAGTCTAGTCTTAAACAAGTTAATACTAGCTAATTTGGACCAAAGTTGCTTCATCCCCTACAACAATTGACAATGTCTTATATCAGTATATCGAAAACAGTTGCATATTTTAAACCATAGCGCAAAAGCATCACACTAATTACAATTCTTACCTTGTTTCTTAATCTCAAAAGATGACCAATTTGTTCATTGGCCATGCGATTGATGAACCATGAGCATCTTTGAGAGTCTCGATTTCATCTGATGGCCTCCAAACTGCTGCATCATCTACCTTCACTATGTCTACCCAAACTCTTGCTGCATCATGCCCCAAGTGAACAAAGTGGACCTTATGCTCTGGGTCGATTGAATGCACACGTCCTTCAGCAACAACCAGCTGCCTTCCGTTAATATCCATCATCTTGCACTTATGATTTTCCTTGATAACCTCTGCTCCATGTTTACGCTGCAATATTTACAATATAAACCAACTAATGCATATAAAATAGTAAGCAGCAGCAATATAGTTTACAAAATCCAAAAGGTATTTACCGGATTTGACACTCCGGCTGCTGATTTTGGACCAGTTGGTAGAGATGACTCCATAGGAGATTTAGAAGATGTTGCAGCGGATTTAAATGAAGCAGTTGCCATTGATTTTCCTTCTGATCTTTTTTCAGTTGATGCAGAGTTATGAAAATGAGAATTATGCCCTGTCCCATCTGTTGAGTTTTCGAAGACAACTTTGCTGGCAGGCCATGCTACAAAAGACATTAAACAGTCCTCAAGGTATGTCGTTTCCATCGTAGGCCTCCATATATATGTCTCAGGTTGATGCACTACGTCAACAAAGACTTTAACTGCCTTCGGTCCAAGCGGTAGACCATTAACCAATGCTTTTGGTTCTTCAGTCTGCCAGCGTCCTTCAGCAACAACTACATCTGATGAAGACAAATCCAGTAGTTTGCATTTGTTCAATGCATTTGCTCTTTGGCCCTGACAAAATCATTGAGAAACAGTCTTACTATATTATTTGATCATCATTCTGCATTATTATATACTCATCAATAACTAAACTGATTGTTAAGAGAGTGAAATAATACCAGTGGTGTAATGTCTACTGCTTCTGTCCCCGGTTCTAGGTTGACACACTTAGAGGCAGGCCATGCAGTCATTTGTCCAACAACATCGTCCATCGTGAACATGTTAGTCGCAGGTCTCCAAAGGAATGCATCTGGCACAGTAGCAGAGTCAACCAAGACTTTCACATCCGTAGGCCCAAGCGAGTGTCATTGACCAAATCCTCAGGTTCAGATGAAATAATTCGTCCCTCACCAACGTTTGCATCAGTACCAGCCCAATCAACCAAAACACATGATCTTTTATTCACACTCTAAACATGTAATATAAGAAAAAAAAAGTCAGGTTCTTCTCGCTGTAAATAAAATAATAAAGAAATTAAGCACTCATCTGATATACATGACTTACTCTTGCAGCTGAGTTTTCACCAATTTCAGGTTCTTGTGGCTATAAGAGAAATGTTAATTAGTATGTAACCATTCAGAACGTATATGTATAAAAGGTTAATGTAAGAATGTAAAAAAGTTAATTAACTACACGAACATATATATAGAAAATTTACTAACCTGTTTCTTCATTTTTGCAATTTCCTCTGGCAACACATTGACCTTTTGCTGGAGCTGAAGTTGATTCTCTTGCATTTCAGCCATACACTTGTGTTTCACTTGGAAACAAGCTAATTTCGTTTTAGTCATGTTCCTACCCATCACCCTCATTCTACCAGGATTATCAGGTCCTAACAGCTGGTTAAGTGTATCTTCTCCTTCATTTATTGCAGAGGCTGGAGTATCACTACGCACCATCTCAGCTGCCTCTTTCTGTTTATCATAAAGTATAGATTCGTCATGTTAATATGTAACAGAAAGCAATCATATGACTATGATCTATCACTACAAGCAATTTATAATCTCACCATCGTTTCAGCAGCATTCGTATTCACTGGTGTACCATCTTTCCTGGTACGCGACTTGACCCATACCTTTAGCCTTGTCACTTCAGATGGGTTATCGCTACCAGTTTTCTTTGAAAAAAAAAAATAAGTATTTTAAACTCAACTGTTCTGAATATACATCACAATTGGAGTATGCGTACCATCTCTTCGGCTAGTCTAACCATTCCCTTGCGACTACAGGTGTGAGGAATCTGTTTACGCCTTCTTTCCTTGTAGCTATCACTAACAGCCTAACAAATGGATGTCAATATGTATCTGCAATATAATAAGATCACTAATTTAATTCTAAATAAGTATACTTTGAATTCTTGGCTAGTTTTGAGCTTCACAAATTTGCGCCAATCTACTGGAGAAACATTCTTAGGTCGCAGATTCATCCTCTGTTGATTAGTCTTTGCTTCAAGAATTTGGGTAACTATACGAGATTTCGATGACCTCCACAAACATCCTAACTGCATAAGTACTGATTTCTGTTGGTAACCTTCATCTAGTTCAAACCTTGCCTGCTTCCATGTAATAAGCAACATTTTCAGTTCAAATTATAACAAAATGTTACGTTATATGATATAAGCAAATAAAATGTTACCTGGACAGATTTCCATAGAAATGTCTTGAGATCTTGACTGAGTTTTGTCTAACTACTAAGTGTGACAGGAACATGTTCCCGTACCAGTGGACCTAAGTAAGAAGACAATTTAACTGAACCAGGACCATGAGGTTCTCCCATGAAAGTGAAGTCTACTCGTACTTTGGCATTTGGATCCTTTGCTATGTCTCTCATCCTTGTCGGACCTCACTGTTTCTTACGGGTGTAGGAATTTGAACTCTCAAATTTGTTTAAGGATCGGACAACACAAATGTTACTCTGTTTTGTATCACGCTCTGTTTTGTGTAAACTCTCAATGCTCTACTCAATATTGTAAAACGAAACCCACATATTTATTAGATCTGAAAATGATTATTTATACAAGACACTCTTGGACTCTAAAGACACGTCTCTAGACAATGATTCAATGTAATGACACGTCTCTAAACATGTGTAACCGTTTTGCGGTTAACAATCTATTTGCATCTCTACAAATANTAAATAGATTATACATAAACAAGCTACTTAAATGTATAATAATATAAGACCTATGAAGACTTGATCACGTCCAACACTCCTCCTTGATCATGTCTTCATCGTTACACCTGACTGTTCCCTGGTTTCTTCACAGATTGTTGAAGCTTCTTCTTCTTCAACGGCACTGAAGAGCATGTGACATTCATCATCATCGTCACCTTCTGACTCTTCAAAACTTAGATGTGCTCTCTCACTTTTTCTAAGTTTGCAATCTCTGGCTATGTGCCCTGGCCTATCACACACATAGCATCTTCTTTCTTCTGTCGCACTCTTTTGCTGAACACCTCTGTTCTTCTTTCTCCAACAATCTACCTCATTGTGATTGTTGCTCTTACAAACGCCACACCATTGATTGGTCTTCTCGTTGCGTTTGTTGTGTTGCTTGTTTCCTCCTTTTGAACCAAGCTTT
>OVBJ01001302.1:10498-30437 GCA_900406535.1 Noccaea bulbosa
AGACTTAAGCGCTTCTCATGCGCTTTCAGAGTGCCTATCATTTCTGTGACATAAAGAACCGATAGATCCTTTGTCTGTTCAAGTACAGCCACGATGCTGTCAAACTTCTGCGGCAAGGAGATGAGTACCTTTTGAACCAATTGGTAATCAGTCTTCTCTTCACCATGAACTCTTAGTTGATTACTCATGTTAATCAACTTGGTTGTGAAATCATTTATGATTTCACCTTCCTCCATCTTCAGATTCTCGTATTCTCTTCTCAATGTCTGAAGATTAATCATCTTTACTTGTGAACTTCCTTGGAACTCCATTTCCCAAGCGTTCCAAGCCTCTCTTGCGCTGGATGCGGGAGCGATTCTCGGAAATATTGAACTTGAAACTGCACTTTCAAGGATCTGAAGAGCCATCATATCCTTCATCACTTGATCTTCTCTTTCTTTGATTAACGCCGGTGAAGTTTCAAAAACAGAACTTAACGTAACTCCATTTTCGATGACTTCCCATAACTTTCGTGTTTTCAAGATGGTTATCATCTTGATTTTCCAAAAGCCATACAATTCACCATTGAAGACTGGAATGACTTGCTGCATTGTTGTCAACCTGGCTCTGATATCATGTAGAACTTTGAACTCTCAAAGTTGTTTAAGGATCGGACAACACAGATGTTACTCTGTTTTGTATCACGCTCTGTTTTGTGTAAACTCTCAATGCTCTACCCAATATTGTAAAACGAAACCCACATACTTTATTAGATCTGAAAATGATTATTTATACAAGACACTATTGGACTCTAAAGACATGTCTCTAGACAATGACTCAATGTAAAGACACGTCTCTAAACATGTGTAACCGTTTTGCGGTTAACAATCTATTTGCATCTTTACAAATAGATTATACATAAACAAGCTACTTAAATGTATAATATAAGACTCTAAATAAACTACTATGAAGACTTGATCACGTCCAACAATTTTCAGTCCAATAATCTTTATTGATAGAAGTAATAGGTTTTAAATAAATGGTTTGTTAAACTTCTCTAATGAAATTACTTCATGACACATTACTAAAGAAAACCAAAAACTTGTAATACACATTACAAGCGACAACATACAAAAGAATATCGTCGGAAAACGAATCAAGAAGGCTGTTTTTAGACAGATGCGATTCTCTGACGTGAACGAGTTTGCACATTGAGGCCCAATATCAATGTGAGACGAAATAGCCTCTTGTAAAGCCCATCTTAAACTTTCAGAATGTAAGACCGATCGTTGATTGGCGGCCATTGCTTTAGCTCCCGAATCGGATCAGCTCCCTTCGCAATTCCTCACGATCCACCACCCGATTCAGCTCCGTCTCCGATCAGATACGCGACGAAGCTCCACAGCAACGCACCTGATTTGGGCGATTTGGAGTTGCTCTCGGGATTTGCGATTTGAGGCACAGGTGAGTTAGTCTCCATCCAATTCATTCAATTGCATTTGCTGCTTCTGCTTTGGCAATCTCATGTCTGGAGCAGAAAACTTGCTTAGTCTCTCAATATACACATGGCTGTTTCCTTTATAATGACGAATTGAATGAAACCTTCACCACTACAGTAAAAAAAAAAAAAAGTTTCCTATTTCCGCTCCCGGAGACGATGGCGGAGAAGCTTGCGCCAGAGAAGCGACACGATTTCGTCCACAATGGTTTTCTCTCTGTTTCTGTTATTGCAGTTTTGATTTTTATTTTGGTGTGTTCTTAGCTGCGAACCGGAGAGACTTGATCTCGATGATTTTCCGATGCTTTGTAGGGCAAAAGGTGTTTGAGTGGGATCAAACCTTAGAAGAAGTGAACATGTACATAAAGTTGCCGCCAAATGTTCATCCGAAAGCTTTCCACTGCAAAATACAGTCGAAACATATCGAAGTTGGCATCAAAGGCAACCCTCCTTTTCTCAATGTCAGTTCCTTTTTTACCCATCTTTCAACGTTTTGGATCCGTTTCTCTCTCTCTCTCTCTCTCACTAATCTGAGAGTTCTGGTAAAATCTGTCAATTTTCAGCACGATCTAAGTGCCCCGGTGAAGACGGATTGCTCGTTCTGGACCTTAGGTACTCCATTTTGTTTTTGTTTTTTGGCGTCTCTGTATTTGATGGTTAGGTTTATCTTTTTAGATGAACTATAGTATGCTTTAAAACCTGTTCCATGGCTAGAGATGATATTTTTTGAACCTGGAAATCTTATTGGAATCGTATAAGTATGAGAATATAATTTAGACGCCAGTGTACTGGTTTCAGCGATGTGAGAGTGTAGATGAGCTGATTCTATGTACTCTACTCTCCACCCATCATTATGGTTTTTTAAAAATTTACAGTATGTTTTGGATTATCATCAGCATATGCAAGTTTACTGACATTAGGTGAAAAGTCTGTCACTGGTTGCTAATCTGAAACTTTTAATGTTTTGATTTTTGGCAGAGGATGATATAATGCACATTACACTGCAGAAGAGGGAGAAAGGGCAGACATGGGCATCGCCGATTCTGGGACAGGGTCAGCTAGATCCTTACGCCACTGATCTAGAGCAGAAGCGGCTCATGCTCCAGAGGTTTCAAGAAGAGGTTAGCCATGCATAGTCTCGTCTTGCTTTTTTTGTACATATTATTTTCTTCTCTTTCGATCGATTCTTCTTTTTTTTTTTGTTTACTTGTTATGTATCTATTGGTTGTTGCAGAACCCCGGATTCGACTTTTCGCAAGCTCAGTTCACGGGTAATTGTCCAGACCCGAGGAGCTTCATGGGAGGCATTCGTTCCGACTAAAGTGTAAAACTCGAAAGCCAACCATGACTTAACTTTCTTGAGTTTACAAAATGTATCATGGCTCATAACTAAACGGCCTGACTCTCGTCTGTATAACTCAAATAATCGTCTTTTAAGCTATTTTATTCACTCATAAATTAATAGTATGACTTTCGTCTCTGTTTAGTTAAGTCTAGACCTTCCAACAAATAGATTCGGTACATCAAATAAGTCCACCAAGCCGTGCATTCATCTCCACTTTGAATCTGGTGCTTGTCTGGCAAAAAAAAAAGGTTGAACTTTAATAAGTGGAGCAAAATGAGGAATTTGGAATTACGGAAATGTAAAAGCAAATTAGGTGCACTTTCTTCCGAGAAAATGTTTTTTTTTTTGTTATTGATAAAAAAATTCTGAAACGAAATTATATGGGAAATGTGATTTAATGACTATTATATTGTTTCGTTAAAAAGAAAGATCAACGAAAATCTAAACAAGAAGCAAAAAAGGAGGTTGATGGAGCGCGCGTCATCTTCCTCGCGACACATATCATAAGACAGAGAGAGGAACGAATCTCAAGACGTTACGTATAAGCTTATAGCCATTACTTTTGTCTCTCTCTCGTATCTCATAGACTCCTTCTTGCTCGACTTCTTCTTCCATGACTCTTCTTCTTTCGCTACCATCTTCACCTTCTCGATGATCCTCTCCGCCATCAACCATCATGACGCAGAACCCTCCTCCGTCGCAGCAAACGCCTCACTCACCTCGCCGGATTCCCAATCGCCGAGTTCTCATCGTCGGGAATTACTGCCACGACGTCCTGATCCAAAACGGAGCCGTCGTAGCTGAAACCCTCGGCGGCGCCGCCTCCTTCATCTCTAACGTCCTTGATTCTTCCTCCGTCGCCTGCGATTTGGTCTCCAAAGTCGGGCGCGACTTCAGATACGAGGTTACTCACTCCCCGATCGTGGCTCCGGAGAAGGAGACCACGGTTTTCGAGGCGTATTTCGATGTGGGGATCGGTCACGCTGATCGGGTTTTGAAACGGGTCGCTGCATGCGATCCGATTCTCCCTTCGGATATCCCCGACTCGAGATTCGATTTCGGGATGGCTGTTGGCGTCGGCGGCGAGATTCTACCGGAGACGCTCGAGAAAATGGTGGAGATCTGCGACGTAGTCGCTGTTGACATTCAAGCTCTGATTAGAGTTTTCGATCCCGTTGATGGATCCGTGAAGCTCGTGAACCTGAGAGAAAGTGGGTTCCATCACATCTTGCATAGAGTCGGATTCTTGAAAGCTTCGTCAGACGAAGCTCTTTTCATGGATGTTGAGCAGATGAAGCGCTTGTGCTGTGTGGTGGTGACTAATGGTGAAAAAGGGTGTAGGATGTATGATAAGGATGAGGAAACTGTGATACCTCCGTTTCTGGCGAAGCAGGTGGATCCTACCGGCGCCGGAGATAGCTTCCTCGGAGGTTTGGTGGTTGGGCTTGTAGAGGGGTTGACTGTTCCTGATGCTGCATTGTTGGGGAACCTCTTTGGTTCCATCACTGTGGAGCACATTGGTCAACCAAAGTTCGATTTGACAATGCTTCAGGTTCGATTTTGATTTCGTTTTCAAGTTTATTGAACGGCTTACCAATTAGGACTATTGTTAGAATAGCACATAGTAATATGAAAAGGTCTTTTATCAATATCCATGTAGATCCGGGAGCAGAATCTTTGTTAGTGTATAGTTTCTCTTTAGTAGCAGTTGCATCTTGCAGATTACTTTTAGTATAACCAAACTGGTGAATTAGAAGCTCTGTCTTGTTTGCATTTGATAAGTTTTCAATCTGAAAATGTGGTAAAGTCTTGACATTTTTTTGTTTGAGATTCTGTAGATAGTCTTTTCTTGTTTTAGCTCACTGTTAAATTAGCAGCAGTTGCATTCAAACATAGGGCAGACGCATATAAAGTGCTGGTTAAGCATTAACCGGACAATGTCGTTAAGCATTAGCTAAAAACCGGCTATGCCCTAAGAAGAATCGAATGTATGGATCTCTTGATCACTTGATGTATTTGCGAGTGTTTCTTCTGTGTATCATTTATTCTCTGTTGAAATGAGAGCTTTCTTAATTTTCATCAGATAGAAGTTATGTTAAGTTTGTGTTTGCACGAAGATTCATCCCTTTCTTCGGTTATTTTCACCTTTTTTTTTTTTTTTAACGCTTATGTGTTTTCTTTGTTCGTGATACAGAGAGTAAAGGAAGAGGTACAGAGAAGGAAGAAGCAACGTAATCTATCAAGCAGCCATAACAATGATCATAACGAGTTTCATGCGCGTCTAAGTCCAGCTCGGTTTCAAGAGTCTCCACTTCAACCAAAGTTATTGGTTAATGGTCTCTCATGTGACCGGGTGATGATTGGTGCCTGTGAATACGAAGAATCTTGAATCACTTTTTTTATTACTAACAACGCTCTTCAGAGTTGTGTAAGCTTCTCTCTACACATTAATGGATTTTGGAAGATTTATTTAGTGTATAAACGCGATCACCAGCGTCGTCAGACGCTCTTAGTGGCCGTCAATGTAGAAGTTTCTGTTTTAAATTTGAAATGAAAATGTCAAACTGAAAAAGGTTTGGATGAGTTGATCTACACAGAAGTCTATATAAACACATCATACTTGGTATTTGTCTTTTCTACTATATTTTTTTACCTTCTTGTCAATTTTTTTTCTAAGTAAAACATTCAATCATGATGAAGCGAAGTTAAAACGTATCAAAGAAAATCAACTTGGGGAATCCAATTTTTCAAATATGCCACGTTTTTTACTTTATATCTTTTGCACATTGATTACAACAAAACAGAAGAAGATAATCCGGGACAGAAGTTGAATAAATAAATAAAAACCAACTTGGGGAATCCAATTGTAATTGGTTCAGATTTTGAACCGGGAAAATAAACCGGTCAATATATACAAACAAGAGGGAACCGGTCGGTTGTTTGGTTCGTGATCGTGAGCGTAAGAGACGCGCGTGGATGCTAAACGTGGGTCACCATCAGCACGTGCGCGTGATTAACGTGGCGATTCCGATTCCCAATCAAAATATAGACGAAGGAAATTCCTCTGATATTGGCATCTTCTATTACGACCCGATTTCTGAAATCGTGATTCTCGGTTAATTTTCTCTTTCCCTCTCTCCGACGATCCCCGTCGGAAATTAGGGATTCGGTTTGCTCTGTAGATCGGAAGAGAGACTTTTTGATTTTGTGGAGGTTTCGGCGGCGTTTACTCGATTTTGTCTATTACATTCGTGCGATAATGAAGCATAACAAGCAGCAGAAGAGGAAGAAAAAGCGGTCATGCGCTGCGAAACCCTCCGGTGATGGAGCCGCGTCTGACGGGAACAAAAAAGACTTGGAGGAAGAGAGGCGGAGGGACGCTGAACGAAGCAAGGAATTAGAAAAAATCGAAAAAATAGTTATCGAGTCGTTGTTGGAGGCCTTTTGCTCGGCCTCAGTGGAGGAAGCGAGGGCTGCTTATAAAGAGGCAGGCGGAGATCTGAACAAAGCCGCCGAGATTTTGTCGGATCTGGTGGAAAGCGTCGACGATCCATCCACGAGTTCGGTCACGAGTGGGTCTTCGGGTCAGGAAACCGGGTCAACCTCTGAGTACGGGGCTTGTTCAAGCTCTAGCTGCAGCGAAGATCTGACGAGAGAGAGATGGTTGAAGGGAAACAAGCAGAATAAAGTTATTGCTGCCACTGGGATGGTGTCTTCGGTGATTGGGAAGGATTACTTGAAGCCAAATCCTGTGAAGAAAGACTTTCCTTTGATGGAAAGGTCTAAAGAGCTCACTAAGCACGGGAAAAAAGCTGCGGATAGAGAGAAAGCTGAACAGTTCCTAAATTCAATGCTTGGAGATGATTGCGAGCTAAGCATGGCTGTTGTTAGAGATGTGCTGTGTGAGTATTTCTTCATCTTATTCACTTTGTTTCTTAAAATGTTAGTTGACTGTTATGAACCTCAGCAGCTATAGGATTACATATTACTCTCCAGTTGCTTCGTAGTTCGACAAATTGACATGGAAGTCTCTCTTTTTTGCAGGTCAATGTGGCTACGATGTCGACATGGTAAGCAGATTGTCTTCAAACTTACATGGGGAAGTATCGGTATATTGACAGGAAGGGCCCCTGAAATATGCTGATACTAGCCCGGCCAATTATTTTTAAGCTTAATATTTTTTTCTTCTTAGGCCTTGAATGTCTTGCTTGACATGTCTTCTTCATCAACTGATGATTCATTAAGTGGTAGATATTCCGGCATAGGATTCAGCGATAGTGTAAGTGGTTACTTTTTTGTTTTCTTCACAGATCTGTTAAATTTGTATTCCCACGTGATAGAATAAAAGTGCAATCTCCTGACATTATTTAGCAGCTGGCAGAGACATCATTTGATACTGATACTTCTGAAAGTGAACTAAGTTTCTGGGGTGTAGACTATAGTCAAAGGTACGGCCATTTGATTATAGGTCTTCTTCTGGTTATTGCTATTCACTGGTTTTGGAATTGTCGCAGTTGATTCACACACGTTTGTTACTAGCTCCTTGCAACTTTTCCTTAGTTTATCCTTTGATTACATGGTGGAGGATTCAGCTCAGCTAAAACTAACAATATCATTGCTTTGATTCAACATTGTGGAAGAAGTCAAAACTAAAAACATCGTCTGTTTTTTTTTTCTCATGGTAGGGATTACTCAAAAGCTCTCATGAGCTCCGAAGATCCTTTTGCTACTAGCCAAGGAAGTAATGAGCTTTGTCTTCCACAAAAGGTGTTGGAGTCTCTGTTCCACATTCCCCAGAGTGCTAAACACGAACCAAAGACAATGAGTTGGAGGAATGTCGCAAAGAAAATGCAGTCACTTGGCATTGATGCTTCTTCATCTACTGGACAAGGGTCTCAGCCTGATACTTTTGGTATTTTACTATAGTCTTTTGATTTTAGTATCTGCGTATATGTCAGCAAATAGCAGGCCTGTTTTGCCATAAGTTTGCAGGCGCCGAGCTTCTGATGTATGTTGTTTTACCCGATGAAACACTTGGCAATTTTTGCTATGGTGTCATTGGCAAAAACATCTGAGGTCTTGACTGCTTGTTTGTGTTGTAATTCTTGAATTGATCTTTTTACTCATGAAATGCTTTTACCAGTCAATTAATACATGTCTTACAGTGAAGGATGACGGATATCATGAACTTAGAAAAGGTGCAAGTGAGCAGTGGAATGTTACGAAGTCCTACTATCAAAAAGTAAGTTTCACTTTCTTCCATATCTCTGGCTCTGGTGGACTCCTCAATTAATGCATTTACCACTTTGTTGAAGGCTGCAGAAGCATATTCGAAAGGAGGGAGGGCTCATGCGGCTTACCTTTCTGACATGGTATACACATCATGGGTCTACAATTTCATGTTATTTCATGTTATAAGAGTAACTTTTTTTGGAAGTGAGACGTAAACTTATATCCTTATTCTTTAGGGGAGAACGGCATCGAAATTAGCTCAACAGGCGGATGAGAGGGCAAGCCAGGATATATTTGTTGCGAGGTTAGCTGTTGGTGGGACCTGTAGAATCCTGTGCTGTTGACTCTCACCTTTCATTTTGTTGTAGACTAAGCCTTTTTGCGTTTATGACTATGCAGAAACAAGGATATAGAGAATGTGATAACCATTGATCTGCATGGCCAGCATGTTAAACAAGCAATGAAGCTACTGAAGTTGCATCTCTTATTCGGAGCGTATGTCTCTTGTAAGTACTCAACAAACTCAAATACGAGTCTGTTCTTCTTTAGTTGATCATAAAACCCGAGATATTCTCCTTCCTTCTAACAATTGTGAAATGACCCAGCCATTCAGACACTACGAGTGATCACAGGATGTGGGTCTTCAGGGTTTGGCAAGTCTAAGGTGAAACAATCGGTAAGTTTCTTCAACATCCTTTTCACATTTAAAATGAATAGGAATCAAACTCCAGATATGGTATAATGGTTATTTATGGATGATCAGGTGACAAAGCTGCTAGAAAGAGAAGGAGTCAGTTACTGTGAAGAGAACAGAGGGACACTGCTGATCAAGCTTGCGGGATGTAGTAGAGAGTTCAGTTTCTTAGACACAGAGAGTGACACCGAGTAAATTAAAACTAAACTCAGGTTTTAGCTCTAGATCCTTAGACTATGTCTATTTGTCTATATCTGATGCTAGCTCTGTGTGTTGAGTAATGAATGCTAAGCAAACCTTCGCGTCCTTAAATTATCCTCTTCTATATTTAACGTTATCTAAGAGTTATGCAACTCTTCGGTTGACACAGACAGATTGTATATTTATCGTAATCTTATGATTGTTTTGAATATTAGCGATTCCGAGAAAGAAAATAGTTAAAAAAATAGTGAGGGGACGAGAGAAACAAAAACAGAAACTACTAAGAACGCAAAAGTTTCAAGCTTTACTTGGGATACAGACTATAATGATCATAGGTTGGAACTCTAATAAGAAAACTTTGCTAGGCTCATGTGAAAGACTATTTTTTCTCGAGGTAAAAGCAGACGGGAAGTAATAAAACCAGAACGGTAGTATCTTTTATAAGTGACTAAGAGAGTGGTTCAAACATAAAGGTTGTTATTACGCACTAAAGCTCACAAGAAAACTCCACGAGAGTTGAGTTACAGAGGAAGCTCACCACTGTCCACAATCACCACTTTACTCTTAGGTGTTCCACTCTGATTCCCTTCAGCTTCGATCTTGTAAACCACGTCCATTCCGCTCACTACCTTCCCGAATACTACATGCCTCCCGTCCAACCTGTATAAAAGTCCCGAGCTTTCTAATCAAAAGAAGGGAACAATATAACATATGGACAATTCGATTTCGAAATGAAGTTTTAGGCCTTGCAAGTGAAAGACATTAGACTGTGGCTTTTTATGTGTTTGAAAGCCGGATGATTCTCTACTCACCAGCTGGTTGTTACTGTTGTGATGAAAAACTGTGATCCATTGGTGTCTTCACCGGCGTTTGCCATTGAAAGAAACCCTGTGAAAAAAAAAAATGGAAAAACAATTTGATCAAGTTAAATCCTCACAAGGGCAAAGAGCCGATGATGCTGTGCATACACAGAAGATACTGAAGAAGCCCTCACCTGGACCAGTATGCTTGAGTTTGAAGTTCTCATCAGCAAACGTCTCACCATAGATAGATTCTCCTCCCATTCCATTTCCATCCGTAAAATCGCCTCCTTGAAGCATAAAGCTTGGTATGACCCTGTGGAAAGAACTCCCCTTGTAATGGAGAGCCTTCCCTTTCTTACCTATTCCTTTTTCCCCTGTGAAATAAAATGAGTACATGGTTTCGTGTGAGCTTTCATTTCAAGGTAGATAAACTCCTGTGCTACAATGTGATGGTGTAAACAAAATCATAAAATATTCTATAATGAGAATGAGAAATATTTTGTTTGTTTACCAGTGCACAGAGCTCGGAAATTCTCTGTAGAAATAAATAAAAATTCACAAAGTTAGTCCTCTTCTGAGCTTGCAACTAAGAATCAACTATACAAGAAACACGTCAAGGATTAAGGGTACCTGCAGTTTTGGGGACTGTCTTGCCAAATAGACCCATGACAATACGACCTGGAAAACAAATTATCAATCGGTCTTGAGATGTTTTCACGGGAAAGGTATGGGCCAAGACAAGACAAAATCACAAAGCATTTTTGCAGTCTTAACATATAGCACAAGAAGCAAGTGTAGCAATATGCATCATAAGAGTAAACTCGCGTAAGAAAGGTCATACTCATACCGGCTTCTTTCCCATCAATTTCAACATCGAAATAAACCTTGTGTGTGATCTCCTTTAAGTTTTCCTTGGACTTTTTGGCCTGAAGCATGGAATCAGACATTCCAGAAATCAATATAAACAGTAACAGCTAGTCCATACCATTTTACATCATTCCAAATACACTTGGACACACATATTAGGGGCACTTAATGCAGTAACCTAGCTCTCTGCAAGTTTACCGATTCGATGATTCACCATCTAATCATATCTTAAGGAACAAAAATTCATCATTTCCAAAACAACCATATGGTTATTCCACTTTCCTGAATCTCATAAGTCGGTAATTTCAACCGCTAACAAATTGGATTTACCGACTTATCTCCAAATCACGTCTCAAACATACATACTTTATAACTCGCGATTAGTTGCATAAGCGTTTGTTCCTGATCCTACGAAAAATTATCCAAATCGTCCCACATAGAGATGAATGATGATGGAAACTACTGTCACATCAAACACCTATGCGAAGAAACTAAATATGAAAACCTTAAAACAAAATTTACGATAACTAATCGCACTCAATTCGGTGTTATCCAGATCGCGCAAAATCTAACAACTCAATAAGACATATTGCTGCAAATGATCGAAAAAAAAAAAAGTGAGAAGAAAAGAGCGCATACAAACACAAAAATGTACCTGAATAGCGCTTAGGGTTCCCAGAATAAGGAGACTCCATAGAAGCAGCGTCACTGGGCTCGCCATCTCGCACCGTGCAAAAGTGTTTCTCTCGACAGTCCCTTTTTTTCTTCTTTTCTTTTTGGTTGTATCATCATCCACCTGCGCATAACCAAAAACCACGTCGACAACCAATCAGATTCCGCCACCTGACTTTTCCATTGTACAGTTGGGCCCAGATCTTTCTAGAACAGTAATGAGCTACTGAATTATTGGGTACGGCCCATTAATCTATTACTCACCTTGCATGTCGGTATAAAGTATAAACCTTTTTTTAAAAACAAAATTATGTCGGTATAAAGTGTACTGTATTTTTTTTTTTTTTTTTTTTGGTTTTTGTTTTTTTTTTTTTTTTTTTAAGGNCTTAAGGGTATATAAACTTGGTACTTGTATACTTGATACTCTGATAGCATAACCGTTGTTTGACTTTTATGCTGTTAAAAAAAAAACTCAATGGTTCTTTGTCTTATTGTCTACAAACTTCCAATTCTATTTTCATTGAAGATCTAATAAACTGATAAGTGATAACATTTCAAAAACAAAATCTTTAGCGAAATTGTAAGTTGGTGTAATCGTAATGGAAGAGAGAAGGCCGGGTCGGATAATAATCTTTTTTTAATCACACAGGAAGTCTTTTGTTATCTTAGTCAAAACTCAAAAACGAAAACCATAAGCATGTCACATTACTCCTGTCCAGCTAATTTAATACTGATTCTAAGTGCTTTTAATAAACATTAATGTCACGATCATTTAACTAAGCACGTTTCATTCGTATTAAGTATTTGATTTCTATTTAAATATTGTCAACTTCTTCTGGCCACCCAATCTTCTAGTCTATTTTCTGTACCTAGATCATAAATACAAGATTTTGTGTGTTTTGGTCAACCAAATACAAGATTTTATTGGAAAATAAAAAACTGATATAGTGATAACTCCTTTTTATTTTTTGTGTTATTAACAAATTGAGATAATTCCTTCTACTTTTTTGTGTGTGTCTAACGGTAGATTTAGAAAGACAAAACAGAACATAACAAAAAACTTCAGATCTGTATCTTCCCCCACCAATATAGCCAATACTTTTTTGGTTGCCTTGTTATTTCATCATATCTGAAATCTGTTTTCAAATAAAAAAAAATATCTGTGTTACGTGTTCACACCTCACAGAAAATCTGAAACAAAACAAAGTAGTATCTTTTTTTTTTTTCCCTTCTTCTTTGAAAGTAGGTTCGTTTATTGGGGAAATAAATTGACACCTGGCGGTATTTTATCAGTAAAAAAATGGGGATTTGGGAAAGTTTTACTCCTTTAAACTACTACTCATTTTTGGACTGTTACAGAATTAACGGTGATAATTAAATTGTTTCAACTTTCGACATTTCTTGTGTTCAGATGTGAGCGTGTTAGAGACTTTTAGAAAAACTTTGAACATGTTTTACAGACAATAGAAATAAACAAAGTATCAAATTCAGATATGATCCGAGTATTTAAGTAGAAGCAGATAAAGGTATCACCACCTTTCCACTTTCTTGGATCTAAACAAGACGATACATATTTAAATACACACATACACAGATAGTCAGAGAGAAAAGAGATGGGTAGTTACAGAATGTGTCTGATCTTTACGAGGAAGTTCAGGGTGACGGAGCCTGGTCCGGCCGATGACGTCAGAGAAGTCTTTGAGAAGTACGCGGAGGGTGAGGCTTACATGTCGCCGGAGCAGCTACAGAAGCTCGTGGCGGAGAAAGGTGGAGGTGGATTGAGCCTGGAGGAGGCGGAGAGGATCGTTGACGATGTGCTTCGCCGGAAACACCACATTGCGAAATTCACGAGACGTAACCTCACTCTCGAAGATTTCAACTATTTCCTGTTTTCCACTGACCTCAATCCTCCGATCGCCGATCAGGTTTAACTTTTTTCTCAGAGTCAACTGTTTTTTTTTTTTTTTTTTTCCTGGCAAAATGCGAGAAAAAATGGGCAATGAAGCATCGGATTTTCGGAATCTGGGTTTGATGGTGTTTTTGTTTGTGGACCAGATTGACAAAGAAAGATTGCGACTTTTTTTTAGAAATTCTCTCTTTTGATTTTACCGGAAAATTGTCTGATTTTTCTCTTTCTTTGCTATTTGACTCTCTGTTTTGCTATTTCCGACCAAATTTGATTTGATCAACATATATAGCGAGACTCTCTTTTGGTTCTTTTGGTTGGGAAGGGGGTAAGATTTATCAATTATATGTTCTTAGTTTACTCTGCTGCTAAAACAAAAACTCTGGAATCTGAGTGCTTAATTCTAACCAGTCTAAATTTAGAAACTTCCATTTTGGATACTTACTATTCTAGGAGTTGCAGATCTTTTAGCCTCACAAAGTGAAAAGGTTCAGGAATCTGCATAGATTCTCAGTTCGTCAGTGATAATATTTGACATCGTGTATTTTTTTTGTTCAGGTCCATCAGAAAATGGATGCTCCACTGTCACATTACTTTATATACACAGGCCACAACTCCTACTTAACTGGAAACCAGCTCAGTAGCAACTGCAGTGACCTTCCCATTGCAGATGCATTGAAACGAGGCGTGAGAGTTGTTGAGCTAGACCTCTGGCCACGTGGTAACGATGATGTCTGCGTTAAACATGGAAGGTATATATAGGGCTCTTGCTCTGTCTTCAGTATGGATTATGTTTCTTTCTTGGACCGTTGTTTTTCTCACTTGAAACGGGGAATTACAGGACGTTGACGAAGGCTGTGAAATTGGGGAAATGTTTGGAATCCATTAAAGCTAATGCCTTCACTACTTCAAAGTACCCTGTTATTATTACTCTCGAGGACCATCTCACTCCTAAACTTCAATCTAAAGTTGCCAAGGTAAGGTGGTTTTTGTCCTTTTCATCCTTAAATAGTCTATATGATAAATATATGAACAAAAAGACGATTGTTTTTGCTGCTTTGCAGATGATAACCCAGACGTTTGGAGATATGTTGTATTACCATGATTCTGAGAGTTGCAAAGAGTTTCCTTCACCAGAAGATTTGAAGGAAAAGATTCTGATATCAACAAAACCCCCAAAGGAGTACTTAGAAGCTAACGATGTTAAGGAGAAAGATAATGGAGAGAAAGGGAAAGACTCAGATGAAGATGTATGGGGTAAAGAGCCATCTGATCTTATTTCTACGCAATCTGAGCTCGAGAAGGTACCAACCATTATAGTGTCAAGTGGTTTTCTTTGATTGTGTGTGTGTGTGTGTGTGTGTGCGTGTGTGTTCTTTTTCTTTAATTCTTTACCATTTCCGATCAGCTTCAGGTCTCTAGTAGTATAAATGATCTCAATCAAGATGATGAAGAGAAGGGGTTATGCGAATCTGATACCGCATGCCAGTTACAAGCACCAGAATATAAACGCCTTATTGCTATTCATGCTGGGAAGCCAAAGGGCGGCTTAAGGATGGGTTTAAAGGTTGATCCAAATAAAATCAGGAGACTTAGTCTGAGTGAGCAGTTACTTGAGAAAGCTGTAGCATCATATGGTCCAGATGTTATAAGGTATATAACTATCGCATACTGAATTAGATAGTGTTTTAGCTAATAGTATATCAAGTTAATCTGCTAAAATCATCACAATTTATCAGATTCACTCAGAAGAATTTTCTGAGGATATATCCCAAAGGCACAAGGTTTAACTCTTCAAACTATAAACCTCAGATCGGTTGGATGAGCGGAGCTCAAATGATTGCATTCAACATGCAGGTTTGTCACAATTTTTTTTTTTGTTTTTTGTCTTTCCTATGAATATAATTATGCCACCTTTGTGAAGAAGCTAAATGGAAAATTTTGAGAAAAAATTAAAAAAAAATGCAGGGGCATGGAAGAGCATTGTGGCTGATGCAAGGAATGTTTAGAGCAAATGGAGGGTGCGGTTACGTTAAGAAACCAGATTTTCTAATGAACGTAGGTCCTAGTGGAAAAGTTTTTGATCCCAACGAAAATGCATCTCCCAAGAAAATTTTGAAGGTTGGTTACAGAACATCC
The DNA here is from genome assembly GCA_900406535.1 of Noccaea bulbosa. NCBI lineage: Eukaryota > Viridiplantae > Streptophyta > Magnoliopsida > Brassicales > Brassicaceae > Noccaea > Noccaea bulbosa. The sequence goes on from OVBJ01001302.1 coordinate 25,835, forward strand.
GTTTGGTTCCTTCTCCTATGCCTCCATAGTTTTTTTGGGTTAACATTTGAGAAAATGGCAGGTGAAAGTCTGTATGGGAGATGGATGGCACCTAGACTTCAAAAAAACTCACTTTGATCTCTATTCTCCTCCAGACTTCTTCGTTAGAGTATGTGTAGTGTAACACTCCAATCTTGATTTTCTTGAATCTTGAATGGAACTTTATTGACTTATTGGTGGATAAACTCAGGTGGGTATTGCTGGAGCACCTGTTGATGAAGTGATGAAGAAAACAGAAGTGAAGTATGATACGTGGACACCCATTTGGAATGAGGAGTTCACATTCAAGCTAACTGTTCCTGAGCTTGCTCTGCTCCGTGTTGAAGTGCATGAGTACGACGCCAATGAGAAAGACGATTTTGGAGGACAAACTTGTTTACCAGTGTCTGAGTTAAGGCAAGGCATACGAGCTGTTCCACTCTATAATCGAAAAGGAGAGAAATATAGCTTCACTCGGCTTCTTATGCGCTTTGAGTTTGTCTGAGATTGCCATTTTTGATTACTTCTCTTCTTTATTCGATTTGTATGTGTTTTTATATATATCATATTTCACATATCGAATTTTTAGCTGAGAAATATATATAGATCTTTTTGTATTCCTTTTATTTATGGTTTTGTTTATATATGTTACGAGTTTTTTGGGATGAAGTTTTGGTCAGCACCCCAAAAAAAAGTTTTGTCCAATAAGCTGTGAAGTTATTAAAACTACTAAAATAAAACTAGTAAGAAATTATTGTGAAGTTATTAAAACTACTAAAAAAGTTGTTTAATAGCACTGAGGACTTAATAACCAAGAAGGTTCATATCTTTAAACTACTTATTAAAGCCTTTGTCCCTCTGTTTTGCTGCACTAAACACGTGAAATTTTAAAGCAGAGTATATATTATGGAATCATTTTGTTGTTATATGAATCTCTTTATGCTAATTAATCAACTTTTTTAGCGTTGCTTTACATTTAACAATCTAAAGGTATATATTCTTAATCCGAGACCACACCACCCATATATGCTTATTAGTGAAGGAAGACAGATTCTTGATTCTATTTTATCTTTGGAGAGTTTGGTAACTTAGAGATGTTGTGGGATTCTTCAAACCCTTTAGGAGTTAACAATGACTTGAGAGGTTTTTGGGTACCGTGAAATGTCAAAAGGAAAGATAGAAAATGAAAAGTGTGAGAAACACAATCGTTGAATCCATGAAGCTTCTTCCTTGGGGTGATATACATCACATGCTTCTGGAATTAGATACCGTAATATTTGTTTAAGCTAGTTTTTTGGAAAGTGAGGTCTTTCAACATGAGTCTCTCTGGGCTGGGAATATATGGGAAAAGAAGAAGAGGAAAGCTAAGAGAGCACTGAGCAAAAAGAGGCATACCACTATATAACTATAATAAAGTATGGAAGAAAAATAAAGATTTATTATAGTTGATTGTTGAGTATGAAGATCATGCCAAATATGCAGGAGTTGTTAACTTAATTACCAATTTGCAGGAGTTCTTTTTTAAGAGAATCCAGGAGATGAGAAAATTTATAAATAGGTGAAAGGAAAAATCTGGTGTGATTGTGAAGCATCTTGTTGTCTTTTCTTAAGCTGATATTTCGATTTTGGGAATACAAAGACCTGAGATGAAGAGAGAGCTTGGGAGGTACAAAATGGGTTTGTGTTTCAGCGACAAGTTGAGGATGAACAGAGGAGCTCCACCTCCGGATGTGGTGGCGGCGTTTGCAGAGTATACAGAGGGAGGGAACCACATGACAGCAGAGCAGCTATGTCGGTTCTTGGTTGGTGTTCAGAAGGAGACTGATGCGTTGGTTTCAGATGCAGAGAAGATCCTAGAAAGAATCACATGTTCAAGACATCACATCACTAAGTTCTTGAGGCACACTCTGAATCTTGATGATTTCTTCAGTTTCTTGTTCTTAGATGATCTGAATCATCCAATTGTTAGTAAGGTATCCTCTCTCTCCCCTAATGTCTTTTCTTTTTTCTAGATTGGAAAGTTTCCAACTTGAGATTTTTTTTGTTTTTGTTTTCAGGTGCATCAAGACATGGCCTCTCCATTGTCCCACTATTTCATTTACACGAGCCATAATTCGTATCTGACTGGGAATCAGATCAACAGCGAATGCAGTGATGTACCTCTCATTAAGGCATTACAGAGAGGTGTTCGAGCTCTTGAGCTTGACTTGTGGCCTAACTCTACTAAAGAAGACATTCTTGTTCTTCATGGCTGGTATGTGTATGTCCTTGTGTTATGAATGTATATTCCAACAAGATCTGTATCTGTCCAAAGTTTGTCAAAAAAAAGAAAGTATGTTTTGATGGTTTTAGGGCATGGACACCTCCAGTGGAACTGATCAAATGCTTGAGATCTATTAAAGATCATGCCTTTTCTGCATCTTCATACCCTGTGATCTTAACTTTGGAAGATCATTTGACTCCAGACCTTCAAGCTAAAGCAGCAGAGGTGGTTTCTTGATCTTGCTACAGAAACATTGTGATGTAGTTTCAGTAAGTTCTTGAAGATATTGAAACTACTCTTGTCCATTTTTTTTGCTTTTATCTATTGCTGCAGATGATGAAAGAGACATTCATGGATATGGTGTATTTTTCTGAGTCTGGCGATTTAAAAGAGTTTCCTTCACCAGAAGATCTCAAGTACAAAGTTGTAATATCCACAAAGACTCCCAAAGGGAACTTACAAAAGGACAAGGATTCCGAGTCAGATGTATCAGGAAAGTCGTCATCAGATGTTTCAGCCAAACAAACAGACGACCAGAAGGTACTTTTGCAGTTTTGATTTGTCAGTGTTATCTTATATTTATCACTTTCTTGTTACATCTCTTTGCTTGTAATGACTTGTGTAGACTGAGGAAGAAACAAGCGAGGCCAAAAATGAAGAAGATGGATCTGATCAAGAATCCAGCAACTTGGATCTCCTCACTTACAGTCGCCTGATATTGATTCCTTCTGGAAACGCTAGAAATGGATTGAAGGAAGCACTTACGATGGATCATGGTGGAATTAGACGGCTGAGTTTGAGGGAGCAAAAGTTCAAGAAAGCCACTGAAATGTATGCAACCGAAGTCATGAAGTAAGTGTCAAAGAGGCCGCCATTTCTTTTTTTTTTTAGATAGTTTTTTTATGTTCTGTTTCTTGCTCTAAGCTCACTTGCAATCATAATCAAAGATTCACACAGAAGAATCTGTTGAGGATATATCCCAAGGCCACTCGAGTAACCTCCTCCAACTACAAGCCTTTAAGCGGTTGGATGTATGGAGCTCAAATGGTCGCCTTCAACATGCAGGTTTGTAGTTTTCATTCTCCTCAAGTCTCTTCAACATTGTTAGCAAAATCTAGACACATCGATGTATCTTTGGGTCTGTCTGATTTGTAGGGATATGGAAGAGCTCTGTGGATGATGCATGGGATGTTCAGGGCAAATGGTGGATGCGGGTACGTGAAAAAACCGGACTTTATGATGGACAAAGGTCCTGATGGACAAGTGTTTGACCCAAAAGCGAAATTACCCATAAAGACTACTCTGAAAGTGAAAGTATACATGGGAAAGGGATGGGACTCTTGTTTCCCGAGGACATGTTTCAATACTTGGTCTTCTCCTAACTTCTACACTAGGGTATATAAACAACTTAATCTGTTTTCAAGAAGTTGATATTCTCTTCGATTTATATGCCTACTTCATACTTTTTAGGACTGTTTTGTGTGAAAGCAGGTGGGGATAACAGGAGTTAGAGCTGATAAGGTGATGAAGAAAACAAAGAAAGAAGACAATACTTGGGAGCCTTTGTGGGACGAGGAGTTTGAGTTTCAGCTTACTGTTCCGGAGCTGGCGTTGCTCAGGATTGAAGTTCACGACTATAACATGCCGGAGAAGGACGATTTCTCGGGACAGACATGTTTGCCTGTGGCAGAGCTGAGACAGGGGATACGTTCTGTTCCGTTGTATGATCGCAAAGGCGAGAGACTAGTTGCAGTTACACTTCTCATGCGGTTTCAGTTTGTTTAAAAACAGAGTTTCTTTCGTTCTTCTTATTGTCCTTTAAAATGAGTTTGTACTTTATAGTAGAGAAGCTTACTACGTACAATATCAACGTGCTACAGTACAAAAGGAGGCTACATACGACATAATAATATAATACTCGTACATGTGACGAATCAAATAGCTATTCTATGGTTGAGCTTGAATCTCTTTAAAAGAAATATATATTTATATATATCACTTTGTATTGTTTTTGATGTTGACATCTTTTGAGATACATCTACGTACGTTGCTCACAATTTGTGATGTTGACATTTTTCTTATGATACCTACTTTTGACCGTTTAGATGGAGATTTCTATATCAGTTTTTTACTTACGCCTCGATGATTAACGTTGCGTTTCTACCTGTGTTAGTGTTTCGATGTTATAACGATTAAAATTTTACAATGAAAACCCAACACTACAACAAAACACGCATTTTCCATCGACATGGTGCATCGATTTTAAAGTCATCGGTAATCTACCTCCATTTTGCAACGAGTTTACGACGAAATCTAACTTCG